>JBBPSB010000079.1:0-61198 GCA_038093375.1 Xerocomus brunneocitrinus | reverse complement strand
AAATTATCCTGTTGCTTAGCAACACTTGAAGCAACTTGTTTTGCACTTATACGCGCTTATGCAACTAAGCTGAGCAAGCGCGCACAAGTAGATCCCTCTGCTTAAATCACACTTATTGCTACTTAACAGTTGGTTAAATTTCCTTGTAGTATGCTTGTACCTCTTAAATTTTAGTAATAATCCTCCCACCTTCGCCTCATTATCATCGCTTCCATTGTCTACTCGACTCATCGCCGTTGTGGTGGGGGTGACAGTGATTGGAGGTGGCAGGCAACCTCATCGCAGTGTCATCGTCGTGTTGCCCTCTTGGCATCTTCTTCATCGCGCTGTCGGTGCGGTCGCACACATGTCGTCGTTGGTGTCATGTGGTGGGATGGCCAGAGGTGGTGGAGGTGGCGATGTGGGTGCGGTTGCGCACACCGTGTTGTCGTTGTCATGTCATTGATGGCGCTAAGTCATCAACAATATCGCGTTGCCATCGTCGCCATGTCCTGTAGATACCCCCAGGTATTGGGGGTGCGGGTGCAGGTGCGGTTGTGGTTGTGTCCCTCAGTGGCAGCTGTGTGGGTGTGGTCGTGCACGTCATCGTCATGTCGTTGACGGCATTGGGCCATCGACAACATTGCATTGTCATTGCCACCATTGTTGTGGCAGGCGTGCAGTTGCGCACGTATTGCCATCGTCGTGTTGTCGTTGATGGCCGTGTTGGGCCATTGACGACAATGTGTCATTGTCATCGTCCAGGTAGGCGGTGGTGGTGGTGTGGGTGCGGCTAAGCAGAGAGGGTGAGACGGTGAGACGGAGAGAGGGTGAGGAGAGAGGGTGAGGTGGTGAGCCAGCCACCACTGCTGTCATTGGGTGGGGAGCAAGCACGAGGTAGTGTGAACATAGGGAGGGCGAGCGGGTGGATGAGAGGGGGTGTGAGTGGGCGTGAATGGGAGAGGGCACGAGGGTGGCGAACCATGAACGGGTGAGGAGGGGGGAAAAACAGGCGCGAGAGTGCAGGGTTGATGGCGCGAAGCTGCAATTGGGTGGGGAAAGCCCAAGTGGTGGAGAGGGCAACAGGTGGGGTGGACACACAAGCGGGTGGGAGTGGGGAACGGGTTGGGCGCAGTGAACAGCTAGGTGGTGTGAACGAGTGGGGAGGGCACGAACAGGTGGGGAGAGCGCACGAGCGCCAGGTGGGAGAGGGCGAATGTGTTGGGCGCAGTGAACGGACTGGGAGGGTTCGCGGGTGGGAGAGGGCACGTGAATGGGCGCGGTGAATGGCTGTGTGAGCACGCAGATGGTTGAGTGGTGGTGGGGTGTCGAGTCAGTGAACGAGTGGGGCAAATGGGTACGAACAAATGGTACTTACGATTTTTTAAACCAGTGGGTGCGCTGTGCGAACGTGAACGAGGTGGGCACGAACGGGCTGGGAGGGATGGTGGGTGTAGTGAATGGGTCGAATGGGGAGGTACTTATCTCTTTTTTTCATTGAGTGAAGGCTGGGTCATATGGGTTCAGCGTTGGTCGGACGGCTAGCGCAAATGGGACGCTGTGCGGCTGTGCGAGCATGTGGGTTGGGCGTGTGTTTGACCGTGATTTGAAGGGCAGTTGGGTGGGTGGATGGGTGATGCTTAAGGCTTGTCGGTGGATAGTGCGGTGGTGTGAAGTTGAACAGCGTGGACTTAGCGCAGATTTTTCCTACCGACCTGACATGTAGTCATATACCTGTCTACTTAATATTGTTTAGAGGCCGTGTGGTCTAATGGTTAGTGCGCGCTGTTATTACCGTTTTTGGTAACCACAGGTAGTCGCGAGTTCGACTCCCGGTGCTCACACCATTTATTAATTCCCACTGCTTGGGTGCTTTGGGTGCTTGTAGTTACTTGGGGGTGCTTATATACTTGGACTACTTGTAGAATATGGTACAAGTACTTTTAAGTGCTCCAAGTAAGTGGAGAATTTGCTGATGACTTCACCCACAGCACTTTGGGGTTCTCGACCTTTTTCCTCGGCTCTGAGCACTTGGGAAGTGCCGGCTGGCGCCGGCTGAAACCTTGCTTGTCACTTGCAATTCGACTCTGTTCAACCACATATCATGACAGTGGGAAATAGGTCAAGGTCTGCCCATAGGGCAATGGTATTTCAAACGGAGTTAAGTGGGTCACAGTATGCATTGTGTCATGCTGAAGGCAATTGCAACAAATGGATTGTAGTTATGAAGGAACGTGGGTGAAATGCGGGCGGAATACTATGAACTGTTGTAATAGTATCCATTAGGAAGTTAACATTAAAGAGTGTTGTGCAACGAATGGATTGTACTAGTCATGAAGGAATATGGGTGAAATGTGAACATATCAAAGGTATCGATGCCACAAGACTAGGGCTAAGCTTAGTTAAAACGACGCTTCTTGTTTGGAGCAGAGGCAGCCGGGTCAACATAAAGGCTGATTTTGCGCTTCCTGGGCATACCACTAACAGTGGGGCGTGGTGGGGCGATGACACGGATCATCTGGATATCAGCAGTAATAACATCAGTGCCGATAGCATTCTTCTTGCCACTAATAGACCAGTGCGAGAGATTAAAATGAATCTCAACCAACGCCTCTTCCAGGCTACGCCTGTAAGCATCAGGCTTGATGAGTTTTCCCTGGAGGTTGTAGGCAGGGATTGGCATGATGCGATGGGTCTCTTTGAGTGCCAATAGCTCATCGCGGGCGTCCTCATCAGTAAGTGGCCATTTGTCGATTGAGAAAGCAGCAGCATCTGTTGATGGTTATTCGCGTGAGTAAAACGAAGTTCACAAAGTTGTATCTCACCTGTATCATTATCTGTGCCGTCCTCCTTATCCGAAGACTCTTCCAAGTCGGCAGCTGCCTCCTCCTCTACTGTCCCAAGGGGCTAGATGTGGGGTCGTACAAAGTCAGAAATATATTAGACAAAAAATGGCAGCTTACCTCAAAGAGGACGTGACGAACTTTAAAGCGCTCGCTAATACCTCCTGCCATGATAAAACCTTTACCTGGCTGGAAGCCAGGTGTCGCAACCTGGTCCCGAAGCTTCTGGAGATTTTCTGTCACCTTTTTGAAGTCGTCGCGGACAGGTTGTGGATCTGGCCGCTCCATAGTACAGGATGGTTTAACGTTGACGAGCTCACGCCAGACCAGGGAAGGTCGGCGATAGCTCGCATCTGATGTTAGCCAAAAATCATGATTACAAACCCTCGCAATGGCACAGAGTGGCGCAAGCTCAATGCCTTCCTCAGGCGGTGGGGAGGGATAGTTACTGGTACCACCCTTGTCGTCATCAGCATTCTCGCCATCGCTTGTGTTGGCTGTTTTCACCGCCAACCGGTGGGCGCGACCATCCCGTACCCACTGGACATTGTCCATCACCTTATCATCAGCAAGGTAGAACCCGGTGTTGAGTAGGTTTTGACGTGCAGTCAAAAGGCGCGAGGGCAAAGTGCACAGTGTCATCCTCTGCGGCGTGGGACTAGTAGGACGAGTGGGTGATGGGACCATAGTGAATGCAAGCAGAGGGCGAGGTAAGAGCAGAGGGCGAGGTAAGAGCAGAGGGCAAGGTAAGAGCAGAGGGCAAGGTAAGAGCAGAGAACAAGGAAGATAGAGGGTGAGGGACGAGGGCGTGCTAGGGCCTCCTTATATATGTTTCAGGAGGGTACATCTGCTGTAAGCATCGGATAAAAAAAAGGGTGGTGGTACGACCTACTGAATTGCGCCACTGGATTGGGGTCACAGGTTGCAGGTGAAGCTGTAAGCGATGAGAGGAGACGGAAGCGAACATCCTGGACCCTGGAAAACCAACTTCCTGGCCAGATACCTCAGCTACTATGGCTGCCGCTCTTGAATCTGATGCTGAGACGCTCAGCCTCCTTTCTCTTTTACCCGTGAAAGCTCTCCTTACTCGTTTGAAAGGGGTCCTCTCTTTTTCGCGAGCAGAACGCCAGAGTAAAGACCTGCTCATCCGCCGTGTTGTACAAGATGCCCCTGCAGAACATGTTGAGTTCTTCATTTCTGCAGCTCGAGAGAAGTTGACTGAAAAGGCTGGAAATAGCCATGGGTGTTCTTTTCAGAAGCGTAAAAGGCAGGAAGAAGAGAACACGCGCCGCGTTGCCCAGAGGTTGGAAGAGACCGATGAAGGCAGAGCAGAAGACAATGTTGATGACTATGACCCATCCAAGTTTCTCGTACTTCCTACCGAGGCAGAATCGAAGAGCTGCTACAAGCGGTTTTATGAAGCAACCTCAAATGCTGCAGTCGAAACAGATGTCTGTGGTGTCTGTGCACGCGAGTGTGGTACTATCGACGAGAAGATCAAGAAAATTCCCCTTTCCAATCTTCCAAACACGAACCGGCTTATTCCAAAGAAACCACACGCTGCGCATCAACTCTTTGATGGCAAACTCCTCGAACCCACTGGGGTCAAGATAGTGAGGAATCAACCCATCGTCTCTATCTGTCATACCTGTCATGAAGATTTGAAGAAAGGGGGTGAGAAGCCGCCAAAGTACTCACTCGCAAATCGACTATGGGTTGGACCGGTACCCTGGCAGCTACAGGTGTTGACGCTTCCTGAACAGCTCTTAATCGCACTTCTTTACCCCCGCGTATTTGTCTTCAAGCTCTTCCCAAAGCGTATTCATGGAGCTCGAAATGTCTCTGGATTGCAACGTGCTATGCGAGGGAATGTTAGCACATACGAGCTCAATGGAGAGGGAATTGCCTCTATGGTCGAGGGGAAGCTAATGCCACGCCCACCAGCAATCCTGGCCTCCCTGATATCTGTAACGTTCATTGCTCTTGGTGAACTCCCCAAGGGTTGGATCCATTCTACGTTTCGGGTCCGACGCCAAGTTGTATTCGAGGCGTTGCGATGGCTCAAACAAAATAATCCAAAGTACTATGGTGATATGGAGATCAGCACCCCTCGCATGGTAACTTTACCAGAAGATGACATACCTGACGAAATCACATCCCTCATACGGCAATCGGAGGATGTCGGCGTAGTTGATCAGGAGAGTGATGGTTATATACCTCAAGATGATAATGAAGGTTGGATTTCCAATTTGCTCGGATGATGAGGCATCGATTTACCTATCATTTATAGTACTATCGCTTGATGATCCTGGGGAGTCCACTAGTACAGTTGGCCATGGATTGCAAAGAGATACTGAAAGCAATGGTTAGTTACAAATCAAATTTGACAAGCGACGAAGAGTAACTTCATGACATAGAGCCGGACGTTATCCCTCTTCAAGTCTCGGGAACAGTCGACACTGATATGTCGTCTTTGCCAGCAACAGAGCTGATGGCTTGGGGCCTCACAAATTTATGGAAGGAAGGGAAGGAGGGTGGTTATGCTGTGCGGCATGGGCGACAACCAGTCAGTGATTTCGGGCGACCTCGTCAAGGTGAACAAATGGAACCTACCCCAGAACATGGACGCCCTAACCTTTTTGAGAAGGCATTTCCCTGCCTTTTTCCATATGGCGAAGGGGGAATAGAGGATATGCAAGACGTCCCTGTTGAATTTTCAGAACACGTTAAGTGGCTTCTTCAATACCACGACCGCCGCTTTCGTAGGCATGAGACTTTCCCTTTTGTCACCTTTGGCATACAACAACGTCGTCAAGTCCTCGCATCTGCACGGCTTCAGATGCAACGTAAGACCTTCGAAAAAGATGCTCACTTGTTATCCACCCTTACGGTGGAAAAACTTCAGAAGGCACAAGACGACGAGGAACATGGACGACCAACCTCTGATCCTGCTATTCGCCTCCTACGCCAGCATATATATGCTACTGGTGGCCGTGTTACTGGATCCGATCAAGCTCGTTATCAGCTTAGGAGTCAAATATGGGCGACATCAATCATGCTTAACCCACCTAGCCTGTGGATTACAATCAATCCTTGTGATCTGCATGACCCGCTTGCTCAGGTCTTTGCAGGCGAGCAGATTGATCTTGATAACTTTGATGCACGTCTTGGACCATCAAAGGAGAAGCGAGCAGAGAATATCGGTCTCGACCCTTTTGCGGCTGCCAAATTTTTTCATTTCGTTATCAAGACTGTCCTAGAGACACTTTTTGGTATCAAGGCCACGAATCACCTTGTCCACTCCACTCCTGGAGTTTTGGGTCATCTTTCAGCGTATTTCGGAGTGGTAGAGTCGCAGGGAAGAGGAAGTTTGCATCTCCATATGCTCCTGTGGATGAAAAACGCTCCACCACAGGAAGAGATGGAAGAGTCTCTGAAAAGCGAGGATTTTCGTCAGCGGATCAAGGCCTTCATCAAAGCTAATCTCCATGCTTACCTACCTGGTCTCGAGTCAGCGGAATCGATCAAGGATATACCTAATGAGGCAGAAGTAGCATATTCTCGACCACCAAAACCAGACTCTGCAGACTACGATGAGAAGTTAATGGACCTCGAACGACGCGTTGCAAGATCAAAGAACCTCCATACCTGTGAGGTTTGTCGCTGCCTCGTGCCAGACAAGAAAGGTGGCCTTGTTTGCAAACGACGGGCACCATTCAAGAATGCACCGGATGACTTCATTGACGAGAATGGCTATTGGGGACCAAAGCGTCTATATGAGTTCATGAACGGATGGGTACCATCACTCAGCATCAATGTCCGCTGCAACAACGATGGAAAATTACTCACCAACTCCCGAGAAACCATCAATACTTCCTTCTATATCACCGGATATCAAACAAAGAAGCAAGGTCGCAATTTCAACATGTCTGCCATTCTTGCGAAGGGATTTGCATACCATACCCAACGTAATTCATACCTGCAAAGTTTGCAGAATCAACAGCGATTATGCCTCTTTCGCTTGGTTCATACAATAAATCGAGAACAGGAACTGGCCGCTCCAATGGTAATGTCGTATCTGATGGGATGGGGTGATACGTACCGATCACACCATTATACTCCCATCTATTGGTCGTCTTTCACCACGGAGCTGTTTAAAGCATATCCAAATCTGCAAAGACGGGCGAATGTTGATGCTGCCAATGAGAGGTGAGTACTACGGCATTGAAATCGTCACCCTGTCAACTCACCAACATGGGAGTAGCTCCAACATAGTGTCAGTTTGTCAAGATCAGGGCAACGAAGGCGAAGGGAGGCAATCAGATGCAAAAGATGGCACCAAGGTAAACTATGGGACTGCTTGCAGCGCAACACATAGCTAATGTGTGAATAAAAGGACACGGATGAAGACATGGTACATGAGACTGTAACGCTCAGCTGCGACAGCCGTGGGAGAGTCGCAACAAAGTCTCAAGTGACAGACTACAAACTGCGTGGAGACGCGCAGTCTGAATGCAACATTATCGAGTTCTTCACTGGCTCCTACGAAATCAATCTTCAATCAAAAGATAAGGGACCTGATACCGGAAGTCAACAGGATGAGGATGCAGAGCAATCCGATCTTTTACGTGCACCAAGACAGCGCCAGCGTGGACGTCCTCGCCATGAGCGTGTTCTTTATCTCCCAGACCATCCCAAGGCTAAAGTCAAGCAGCGAATAGTCCGTGGACCACATCATCACAATCTCCCCAACTTCATTGGTCGGTATTTCCCACGTCGTGATGACCCCGACCAACACGAGTTTTATTGTGCATCGATGCTTTTGCTTCTCAAGCCATGGAGAATAATCGAAAGCGATCTTAAGCTACCTTCACAAACGTGGTCATCCGCCTTCGAAAACTTTGTCTCTACAGCCTCTCGACACACCCGTCACATCATATCCGGAATACAATACTTCCATGACTGTCAGTCAGCAGCGGAGCGTCAATCCCCTGAGTTAGCATTGGGCTCTCATGCCTCTGGCTTCGTAGATGCAACGTCTGGTGATCTCAGCTTAGCTGAAGACAATGAGGCCAACGCAGGCATGCCTTTCTCAGAGGAGGGTCTTGCACACCTCATCGCCTCTCAGGTCCCATTTCGAGAGGAACTGCATGGTCAATTGGCTGTGGAGACTGCCAAAATCGTCAAAATATTCAGCGATCTTGAATCATGCGAGCATCCAGACCAATATCCTGACGTGACTGGAACTGTCGACTCCACATCATGTGGGACACAACCCCTGCTACTCGGCCCAAGGAATGCAACGGAGACAGACATTCAAAATTTGCTTTCATGGAAGCAGCAGATGAGCGAGGACATCAACAAACAGAACCTGGGGGCCGCATCTGATGTTTCGCAGACAACCATCAATGACAACGACTGTGATCACGGACATGTCGGTCGGTTATGTCCCCCGCCGATGGTAAATGAGGGACCAAGTGTCTGCTACACGGACTCATGCGAGACCTCAGAAGTTTCATTGACACCCGTTGATCCTTCGATGTTGCGTTACGACCAATTTCGGGCATATGATATCATTACATGGCACCTCGATAGAACGCTCGCAGGTGAAAAAATCCCTCCACTCCGAATGATAATTCATGGTGAAGGTGGAACCGGCAAATCCAAAGTGATCCAGACCGTCACAGAGTACTTTGCCCACAGAGGAGTCAAGCACCTTTTGTTGAAGTCAGCATACACCGGCGTTGCAGCATCGCTGATTGATGGCAAAACAACCCATACTATCGGCATGATCTCAAACCGGGACAGCGGTGAGGCCACGATGAGCTCGGAGACCAAAGCAAAGCTTCAAGCATTCTGGAAACACATTGACTACCTCATCATTGACGAAGTATCAATGATTAGCAAGACCTTTCTCGCCAAGCTTTCTCGAAACATAGGAATCGGGAAGATGATTGCCGGACAGCCAGCATCTCCGCATTCGTTCGGCGGCGTCTCCGTCATCAAAACTGGCGATTTTTTTCAGTTCCCCCCAGTTGCATGTGGTGAAGCGGACGCACTCTATTTTCCAGCAGATCCAACACAGCGGAATCCAGATAGCATTACAGGACGTCTGATCTACGAAGAGAGTGTAACGGTCGTCGTTCTAAAAGAACAGATGCGCGTGGTGGATGAAGGATGGCGAGACCTTCTACATCACCTTCGGCTTGGTCAAGTGCAGGATCACCACATGGGGATGTTACGCACCCTTCTTCTCACCAATCCAAATTGCCTTGAAACGGACTTCACATCGGATTTGTGGACCAATGCCTCACTGGTAACCCCACGTCATGCCGTTCGACGACTATGGAACGATGCAGCACTGAGGCAGCACGGGCACAACACACACACCATTATATTCCAGTGCCAGGCTGAGGATACAATCAAGGGCCAACCGCTAACGCTTGTTGAACGCTATGCCGTAGCCTTACGGGGATCAGGCAATAAATCAGATCGCAAGCGACGAAAGCAGGACCTGCCAAACATTCTGGAAGTCAGCATTGGAATGAAAGTCATGGTCACGCAAAACGTTGAAACTGACCTTGACATCACCAATGGAGCACGCGGTACGGTGGTCGACATACTGCTTAACCCCGAAGAACCCATCATCACAAACGTCGAGCCCATTATCAAGCTCAAGTTTCTTCCGTTGTGTATCCTAGTCAAACTCAATCGAACCAGAGCAACGCAACTCAAGAACTTGGAAGAGGCAGTCATTCCTGTTGAGCCTGCATCAAAAACTTTTCGTATTCAGTGCAAGTCTTCAGAAGGGAAAACCATCACTCGCACTGTCCGTCGACGCCAGTTCCCAATGACTGCAGCATATGCATTCACAGACTATCGCGCACAGGGCCAAACAATTCCATCCATCATCGTGGACATTGCAACACCTCCCACTGGCGGACTGACATTGTTCAACCTCTACGTTGCACTATCTCGGAGCTCAGGACGCTCAACAATCCGATTGCTACGAGATTTCAATGATGAACTTTTTCAAAAAGGACACCGTGCAGAATTACTTGCCGAGAATGACAGGCTTGAGGAGCTGAACAAGAAAACATTGCAATGGTGGAGAAAGATGGGGCGCGACACAAGAAAACCATAGATAGTGTAGGTAGTCAACTTTCATTGACGATGAGAAGCGAGTTTGAAGGGATGGCGACGATGAGCCACAATAGGGAGTTGGTAGATGAAAAGACATGAGTGGACTATTTGTTGCCTCGTCGTTGATTCGTGAACGGTGATGAGAAGAAAACTTAAGCGAGAATAGAATGTGAGGAAGAGATTGTGATCTGATGAGTGAGTGAGCGAGCAACCATTGGGTCTATCTAAATACATAGCGTGTCAGGCCGCCATTGGCGCACGGACTTTCGGTCGGCAAAATCCGGTAAGACAGGGGCTACACTTTCCCACGATTTTTAGGTGCGCCAGAAACCTTGTCAAGCAAGGTGATACTAGCCCGTATGCGTTGTATGACTAACTATGATGTCGTGCGACTCAACGCTACCATTATGGACGTCTTTATTATGTAATATGTACAAGTCTTTCTGCAGGAGCTGGTGATCGAAAGTCTAAATCCAAATAGCGCAAAAGGGATATTCAACCACTACATCATGGCCTCTAGGGAGATAGTGTAGGTACAGCCGGAACACGTCTGGCTACGAACTGAATTCGGCGTTTCCAGTGAGACACGGTACGAACGACCCATTGGAAGAAATCTTCATCGATGTCTACAACTCGAGAACGTAGTATCCGGTTGCTCAGCCCACAGCGTACGTCCTCAAATCGGGCAACTACCTCGTCCATCTTGGGCCGTTTGTCTGGGAATGGTTGGATCATATCGGAAATCAGTGGCTTCATGAACTCAAAGCCCCGTTTTCTCTAAATAACCTCATCGAGTCAGCCCAGACGTGCGCATTACATATTACAGATGACTAACCAGAATGAAATCCTTTCGGATAGCGTTACCAATGTAGAAAACGTCCGTTGCAAATGGATCGCGAGGCTCGTTGGAGTTCTGAAACTCGGGTACATCCTTGTCACCACCCCAAATTGGCACTTCTCTGGGACTGGTGTCCAGTGGATCGTATCGACGTGATAGCCCAAAATCGATGAAGTAGTATTTGGGAGGTCGTTGGGTGCGTGTGTAGTGTTTGGCAAGACCACTGCAGTCGGTTTTCAGCATGGTTGCCACGGGATGGAATGACTCCGGGTAGAGGTCACTGGGGTCAAGCATGATATTTCTGTTCATGCAATCCCTATTGAAATATTAACGCGAGAGCGGGATGATTGTAGCTGTACATACCGATGAGCTACATGGTGCCGATGCATGAATTGCAAACCCTGGAACATGCTCAACACTTGTGCGTCAGAGCCACAAAAACATTATTACCTTAAACAGCTGGCGAAAGCATTCCACCGCTTCTCCGATGGTATCAAAATTTGGATCAGTATAAAGTCGAAGTAGAGGCATGACCACAAGAACAATATCGTCGTCACCATCCAAGGTGAGAATATCGTATATAGGGACGCAGTGATTCGCATGTTGTGAGGCGAGGTGCTGAGAAGAGAAAAACAATCCAATATCGACTTCACAAGGATGATCTTTCCGTTTGACTTGCTTGAGGGTAACCACTCTACCATCCGAGGTTCGGGTCGCGTCGATAACTTGGCCAAACTAGAGCATGCGGGACATTTCAGAAGCTCGGTTAGAAAGATTCTTCATTACTTACTTCTAACCTCTTCCCATCCTCGCAGTCAGTCCAGTCTTTCCTCATTTTTGTCCATGAAGGAACCCATTCGGGGGAGTACCGGGGACGTAGCAGATAACCACGGGCGCTGAGTTGCCTGTAGCGGTCTCGCCACCAAACCTCTCTTAGATCTAGTTCTTCAGGGAGGTGATGGTTGAGTGTACCCCAAATGGCGAGTTCTTTCTCGGCACGTCGAGCGTTTAATTCGGTTGCCCTTGTCATTGAGGAGACCGCAACGTTGTTGGACTGAAAGAGAAGTGTGCATGAGTCTGCTTTCTTCCCACGAGAGAAGGCAAACCAGTGGTCTCCACCCTAAGCCATTGGCGCAGTCATTATACAAGTAGGGAGTTTCATACTTAACATTATTAACATTACCTTATTCTCGAGTTGGTTGCCTCACAGGCCCATGGCGTGGTGTTATTGATTTATCAAGTACAGTATGTGGGTTGCGAAACTGTCGCGATTGATATTGATGCACAGCCTTGAATTCAGAAGAGTCGCTGTCCGGTAAACGCCTGTAGTGGCCCTGCACTCAGGGTCACAACTACCAATAAAATCCAAATAAGTAGGGTTAACTGGCAAAATTTACGGTGGCTGTGCGTAAATCTTGTAAATTTAGCACAGCCACGTCGGAGGGGGAGCGCTGGCAGTCCGGACGACGCGCTCACGCCGCACGGAAGTTGGCCCGAGTGGGACTGGGGCGCATTCGGCGTATGGTCAGCACCGACGGGCGTGTGTTAGCACGCCATGGAAAGAAAAAACTGACTTGAAAGAAAATTAAATCAATTTGAGAGGAACTGGTGGACAGAGTCGCACTCTCACTCCACGAGGGACGGTCTGGGTGGGGCGACGGTGCGCGTCAGCGCGCCGTGAAGGAAAAAATAATATATATATATATATATATAATGTTCATTTTTTGCTACAGAGCGCACCCAGCCCCTAAGCGAAATTTACAGGATTTACGCGCTCCCAGGCTCCCAGCCAATCACAGGCGAGATTTACGGTAAATTTCGGTCGGCTATCGCTGCCCGCTACTTTACACCACTTTACCTGCCAAAATGGTCACTTAATTCGCTTTACAACACTTTACGCCGAGTTCTGCCCCCTCTCTGGACTTCATGCGCGCGTAGCACACAGAGAATGCATGCATCTATGTACCCACAACATTTTCACAATGTCCCGAGCGACCCGTTCCCTTCGTGCGCGCGCTCCCCCCCCTCCCACCCCCAGGGGGATTACCGCTTTCGGACCGGCTCGTGACTAAGCGAGCACAGCCACCCGTAAATTTGTATAGCTCAAGTTTGCTTGCCCAGCAGCTCACTGCAGAGTTGGACGGTTATCTGAGCATGTGTGGCAGTGTCAGAAAGTTACAAAAAAGGAAGGTCTTTCTGCGGTGAATTTGTTCTTACGGTTATTATACTTATGGGCGAGAGAAACCTTGTCAAGCAAGGTAATTTTCATCCCTGTGGGATCACTGAAGTTGGGTTGTATCTGCCCCACTCTCCAACCATTACTCTCACTTCAGAGACCATACACATCAATTTACACCGCGACAACACCTAGGGAGAGAAGAGAATAATCTTGAGAGTAATTTCACGCAAAATGAAGTGCGTGTCTAGAGCTTATCGGAGTGTTCATAAGTAATGTCGTACTAACCGTAAAAGTAAGTTATACAGGATTTTCATTCTCTGTAAATATACATGGAATCTCCTTTAAGGTGAATGGAAGGATGTGTTTCTCCGACTTTCCCGCTGATGCACATTATGATAACAAGGCATAAAAAAGTAAGCTTACATCTACACATCAAACAAAGTGTTGACTAGTATTCGCATCAAAAGGCTGATGTCGTGCCTGGGATTGCTATCCCTTTCCAGAACCCCCGAGTTACAAGGGATGTACCAGAAAGCGAGTCCCAAATGGTTTGGAGCAGCTCCCCACCTCGAATCTCGTCAATGGGATGTAAATAATTACAGTATCCGGGAAGCAGGTGATGCAGCGAGAACCAGACCTGTGGCACGTCGTCAGCACATCTGGAAAGTCAAGCACTTGAGCCATCTCGCACTTACACTGTAGTATTTGCATGACCGTTTATCTGCTTCACGCGTACGCAAGAACAAGAACCGTCCGCCTACGAAGCACCCGTATGCGACGAACGCGGCGGTGCAAAACCAGTCAATGTCCCAGATGCAGCAGAGCACAAAGGACCAGATTGGGAGGCCGAGACCGACGACGAGGCGGGAGGCGATCGGGAACATGATCGGGACGGTGCGACGACCGGTGATGCGGTCGCCCTCGATGTCCTTAAAGTCTTGGCAGTGGACGGTGGAGGTGAAGACGGCGACGGTCAGCTGTGTCGCGAGTTTTACCGTTTCACTAACTCTGGAGGAATCGCGGCCTTGGGTAGGAAAAAAGTGGATCGTGAGTCGAATGACGGATGACAGCAGTTTGTTCGGAACGGCAAACATACCTGCGACGAGGGTACCACCAAGTTCGGTGAAACCGTACAATATGGCAAGAATGGCGTTTTTCGACAGCCAGTTCTTGTCACCGTCCATTTCATTGTACCAATATGTGAACAACTGCATCTCAAGACTGGTAACCAACAACTGGATGCTGTAGAGCGAGGAGTATGCCAGACATAGGGGGACAACGAGCCACCGGAGGATCGTCGCGTTGCCTTGGGTGATTCTACCCGCTGGTAGGGGCCTCGATGGTTTGTTGACTTTGTCTTCCTCCGGTGCCTTGATCTGATTTGCAAGGTCGAATTGTAGAAGATGGAGCCAGATCCACAAAATTGTAGGCAAAATCTGGAATGGGCTGCACAGTGGTGCCGAAGCGAGAGAAAACAATGTCTGGCAGACCATGAGGTAAAGAAGGCGTAGGAGCAGCAACGGCATACTTACCACTGGAATAAGAGCCGTTAGGATATCATGCTTGGTGAAGAGAAAGATGGTGTAAAGGTGGTACCCGATGTCGGATAGGGAAACTGGTGAGTGTTGCACGGTCATGATACCTTAGGAGGAAGCGAAATCTGGTCTCTGATCGTTGTGGCATAGATATCTTAGCGTCCTTATACCTTTCACAAAGATCCATCTTCCGGTAATCAGCCGAACCGATGGCCTGGTGGAAACTGAATGCTGTTCTTAGGTACCTGGTTCCAGATAAGTCATCCTGTGTCCTAATCCGACAGGCCAAAGAAGCTCTGCGTAAGGAATGTACACCACCAAATAAATATTGTGAGCGTCCCAAATCGATCTGGGCTACTAATTCAACCGTGGATACTCCAGGTGCGCTGGATGATACTGAAGACCTACGGTGCGTTCAGTGCCGTTTTGATGATGACGATTGGCCTGCCACACAGTGGCTCCCAGGGAATAGAATATAGCTTCTTTGGGCTGGTGGTAGCCAGCATTTCATCCAACTGCAATAAGATGTCAACATACGGCAGACCGCATGGAGAATTCCTTGGACATTATTCAGAGACTAATGGATATAGTTTGTATAGGTTCAGAAAACGTCCGATGGCTCTTATTACGGCCTCTGTCAGACATGACAAATGACGAAGCGCCACAGTCCACCGACTAGGCTGATGGGAACGTTCCACTTCCTCCAATGGCATAGCATATATCGTACTTTGTTTCGAACAGGAGGGCGTCGCGAGCCGAGTGATTGAGGCAGCGTTAGATCACATGGCATTTACTCCCGAAATGCTATGAAATATGCCTGGTCCAAGGTGAGAAACCTCAATAATAGTTCAAGTTCAGGGCCGATTATTGCTATACAGTGATTGTGCGGGCAGTCCCCCACGGAAGATATATTTTGCATCCCCGGGCCAGGACCTGCTAGGACGCCGTGCCCATTTGCGAGCCATGCTGGGAAGACCCTGAAACCACACTGACTCAAGTGCGCCGTGAGACTACACTTGGGACGATTGTTTCACAGGCTTTACGAACCATGTGGACGCTATCCCCGGGCCGTTGTTCGTCGGCTGCGATACTTTGTGTACTGACAAATCGGTATCACATAACTCCCAGTTAGCGCCCAGTGCTCGATGTTCAACGTTTCAACGGTCAGCCTTGAAGCTTAGCCCTTAACCATGAATTTCATAGAAAATGGCACATATATGCAAGCTGCTTGCTCCAGAGCCAACTGTTCGTTGCTCTGTCAGTAACTGGAAGTGTTTACGCATCTGTCATACTCCTGCGCCTCCGTAGTATGCTTCAAAAGGTAACACCTCCCGAACTAGATCCACGCGGACCGCCTATCATACGGGACTGTACGAACGCCGGGGCTAAGTACAAAGTACAACGCAGACCTCTCGTCTAAGGAATTGGACTCTACCAAAGTAAGAACACTGCCCGCCATGATTACGTTTTCTCTCGGCTTTCAGGACCGACCCTCCCGCGATAAGGAAAACCTAGTCTCCCCCACACCGCCAGCCCCTTGGGCGCTACTTAGGGTCAAGTGGAAATGGTCATTTCTATACGGTTCTAACTCCATACCGGTTCCAAATATTCCATTTTTATAACACCTGATATGTTCCTTCACGCCTCCCAACACTCAATGATGCTGCACGCACTCGACCAAAACCGACAGGGATAGGAATCTACCCGACACCGATCATATCATTCGTTGCCAAACGTAGCACATATGTATGTACATGGCAACACAGTGTCGTCAATATGGCTGCGAATCCCCTCTTAAATCCACTTCAAAGTTGGATCCACATTGTCCTCGCCATGTCGCTGACATGTACGTTGATCGGACGCCGGGAGAAAATATAGCACATGTAGCCGAGCGGACCGACTTGAAGCTGTGCCAAGCACGGCAGTACCTTTGGAACGGTCGTTTTTCCGACTCTCGTGCGGATGTCCTGCTAAGAAGGGAATATAGTGACCGCCCATGCGGTGCTTTATTTCAGCATCGATAGAACCAAGGTGGACCGTACCTACTCTCCAGGAGTAATCGGGTATGAACAGTTTGGATGTTGATGCACAGTCCTGTGCTTTTACACTGTAGGAGGGACAATTGTGTCAAATGGTAAATCTGCCTGTTCAATGAACCCTGCAATGCGCGCTCAGCGCCCATATCCGTGTTCCCGCGGGATGTACGTTTGAGGGACCAGAAAAACATTCATCTGAACCGAAATATTACATCCTTGTATGCCGACGCGGAACCGAATAAAGAATCAGGATAGGAACGTTGGGGTTGCATTACTGTGAGGCAAAGGCGGGACGACGTCAATCAATAAGCCAATATGTAATCACAGCTACCAGAAAGCGAGTGCGAGACAGTCAATTCTAGTGCACTTCGATCGTCTGAATGTCGTCTATCAAGTCAGCCAAACGTCCTCATGACTCTTCACCATACGCCACGCGCGACAGGGGCTCAGTTCCCTGAATGGCTGTTGGAGACTGGCGACCAAACGGAGTGCTTCTGTCGTCTTGTCGACTGTGGTGTCGCCCAGAGAACCCTTGGTCGAGCAGAGGACGGATCCATGGATGGACGAAGTAGAGAGCATTTGCCCAAGTCAAATTGTCTTCTGTCATAATCTCTACATCCTCGAATGTCGTCGTCGCTGCCCGGCACACATGGAGGTGCGTCTCAGGATCTGGATCTGAGACGATGCCAGGAAGTCGTAGACTTGCAGCCATGGAAGGTGAAGGGAGTTCGCGGGGCCGATCATAAGTTGCATGACAGGCGAGATGTCAGATAGGGACGAACGCGATTTCTGTGACTATCCCATCCAGCTGCGCTGTCTCGATGAGGGGTCAAACATGCGGTGCTACAGGTTTGCTGTAAACAGTGAGGTCTATGGGTAAACAGGCAGCCGCGGTGCCTGTCCAGGCGAGAATGGTGACGTCGCCTGATCCCGTCAGGATGCGACCCACCGCGCGATCGCTGTCGCTATATAAAATCGGAATGGCGGGATTGAAAAACCGAACAGGGAACATGCAATGTCTTCGATGAGAGTCGTTTGGCGCGTTGAAGCCAAAAAATAGTTTTTCGCGTACTCTGGCAAGGCCAGAGCAGAGCACAGCCAGCTCCTTTGCGGAAACACTAGACATTTGCTCCGTCCCTAGAATGATCGCAAGTGAACAATGTCAACCCAAGGTATGGCCTACAGTCCTCTGTGTGGAACTGCACAGTCTCCACGGCCGCGTATTCTTGCCAGTATGTCCATGATTGCGTATTCCAGACGCTTCTCTGGAGATCACTGGGCTGCAGCAACTGCGACGAGACACAGATAAGGTAATGATAGAAGCGACGAGCCGCGATACCATGTAAACATGGCGGCCAATCACTGTCGCTCCATGCACACCGGAAGCCGAGAAAATGTACGGGCGAGTAAAAGGACTTGACACTTCCACCTCGGTTGCTGTCTCTTGTTACGGTGTCAATGCGTGCGCACGGGCCATCTGCCCAGTTGAAAAATAACGTACTCGTTCCACGACTGTGCTGTGAGTCTTCCGACTCTGATTGGCCAAATGCTTCTAAGCGACTTAAGCGGCGGCCAAAAGGAGAACGAAACTGTACCCATGTGTCAAATCGGTTTGATCGCTCACGTAACCACTCACCAAGTTCCCACTGCACCCCTGTTAACTCGCGCTGCATCTGCCGGAAACATCCCATTCCATCCTGAACGTGTCCACATGGCAAACCGCTTGATAAACCGGATACTTGAACTGACCCGAAAGAAATGTGTCTAGAAATCATTGCGCACGACATGCCATTGCGGCAGCGTCTAGCACTTGGTTAGTTAAGTGACGAACCGGTCCATTCTTGCAGGACGGGACAATGTAGCAATCCGAGCTGTTGGCAAGAGAAACGCGGGAAAGGCATGGCAAAGACGTGCCGGAACACACTTTTTGGGCTCGCTTAGGAGGCCACCAGCCAATGAGAGGGCTCGCTTAACTGCTATTTGTTTCCTCTCCCCCGCACACACTCCACTTGCAAGAAAATGACGTGGCAAGCATTGCCTTGCCGTTGGGATGACCCACGCTGACGGCGAGTAATCCCAATGGCCGACCGGAAGTGAGTGTATATTATATATTCAACTGCCATGCCGAGCCACCCGCCATGGAGGAAAAGCTCCACGTCCAAGAGAGCACCCAGGACGCGCTCCCCCCCGTGTCCTTCTTACAACTCTTCCGGTGAGTCTCGCACTCACCTCCATCGCCGAGCTCATCCTTTTCCAGCTACTCCACCCCTTTCGAGCGGTTCATCAATGTCATCGGTCTTGTTGCTGCTGCCGCCGCCGGCGCTACCCAGGTACTCTCCTCCGATCACGTTCATTCTTCCACTCACGCTCCTCTCAGCCTCTCATGAGTCTTCTCTTTGGGAGTCTCACAGAGGCTTTCGTCTCCTTTGGCACCACACAGAACAATTACTACCAGAACGTCAACAATGCTACTGCGTACCAGGAATTACAGGTAGCCGCCGCACAGTTTCGTCATGATGCAAGTTTGGATGCACTATACCTCGTTTGCATCGGTATTTTGCCTCTTTCCTCCTATCGTCTCACTCACCCTTCCCCAGGCATCGGCATGTTTGTCTGCACGTACATCTACATGGCCATCTGGGTATACACCGGCGAAATAAACGCCAAACGGATCCGCGAAAAGTACCTTCAGGCAATCCTCCGTCAAGACATTGCCTACTTTGACTCCGTCGGCGCAGGCGAGGTCACAACACGCATACACACGGACACCCGTATGTCCCTCTCTCCCCCTGGCCTTTCTTGCTCACACCGCCGTTTCCACAGACCTCGTACAGCAAGGCATGTCCGAGAAAGTCGCTCTCATCGTAAACTTCGTTGCCGCTTTCTTCGCTGGTTTCATTATTGCTTACGCGCGTTGCTGGAGACTCGCCCTTGCAATGTCTTCCATCCTTCCTTGCATCGGGATCACCGGCGCTATCATGAATATATTTATGTCAAAGTACATGCAGTCCGTATTCTTTCCTTATCTTCCCCCTTCTCCGCTCATACTCCCATAGACTTTCTCTCAAACACGTCGCCGCCGGCGGTACAATAGCCGAGGAAGTCATCTCCACCGTACGTACCGCCCACGCCTTCGGTACCCAGAATATGCTGCGCAGCCTTTACGACGTACACATTCGACAAGCCCTTTCCGCGGATGCCCTATCATCCATATCTCAAGCCGCCAGTATGGCCGTTTTCTTCTTTGTCGTATATTCTTCTTATGCCCTGGGTACGCATTCACATTGTTAATCCCGTCTCATTACCAACGCCTTGCCAGCTTTCCAGTTCGGAACCACCTTGATCAATCAAGGTTACGGTAAGCTATAACATCCATCATGATCAACGTCATATTCTCATGTTCCTCCAAAGCAACCGCCGGTGATGTCGTTATTGTATCCCTCGCCATGTTGATTGGTTCCTTCTCGCTCGCCACGTTGGCACCAGAAATGCAAGGCGAGCTTCTTGCTAGTTGCCCGATTTCGTTTCTCACTTCGCCATATAGCCGTTACACACGGTCGAGTCGCCGCTGCAAAATTGTACGCTACCATCGATCGTATCCCAAAAATCGATTCTGCCCACCCAAGCGGACTCAAACCAGAAAACGTTGTGGGTGAAATCACCCTGGAGGATGTCAAGTTCAACTATCCTTCTCGCCCTGACGTGCCCATCCTCAAAGGCATCAATATCACCTTCACTGCCGGCCAGACCGCAGCTTTGGTCGGCGCTTCCGGTTCTGGAAAATCAACCATAATATCACTTATCGAGCGTTTCTATGATCCTCTCAGTGGCTCTGTCAGCCTTGACGGTGTGGATATCCGCAACTTGAACATCAAGTGGTTGCGTTCGCAGATTGGCCTTGTTTCCCAGGAACCTACACTGTTCGCCACGACCATCAAAGGCAACGTCGCACACGGTTTGATCAACACCCCCTACGAGCATGCTTCAGAGGAAGAAAAATTCAAACTCATCAAGGAAGCATGCATCAAAGCCAACGCGGAAGGTTTCATTACCAAGTTACCCAACGGCTATGACACCATGGTTGGCGAGCGTGGCTTCCTTTTGTCCGGTGGTCAGAAGCAGCGTGTTGCTATTGCTCGGGCCATTGTCTCCGATCCCCAAATTCTTCTTCTTGACGAAGCGACTTCTGCTCTCGACACGCAGTCCGAGGGAATTGTACAGGATGCGTTGGACAAGGCCGCTGCCGGTCGCACGACCATCACGATCGCTCACCGACTGTCTACCATCAAGGATGCTGATTGTATCTACGTCATGGGAGAGGGTCTGGTATTGGAGAAAGGGTCACACATTGAGCTCCTGGCCGACCAAAACAGCGCCTATTCACGTCTCGTCCAAGCACAGAAACTTCGCGAAGACAAGGAGATGGAGGATACCATTGGCACTGCGGCCGTCAGTGCTGAAGTAGACATGGAGGAGACCGCGGAAGAGCTACTTTCGCTTGATCGCAAGGAAACTTCTCATTCCGTTGCTTCCGATCTCGCTCAGCAGAGGAATGATGAAAGGAAGGAAAAGAAGGTCTACGAAACCAAGTACGGCTTGCCTTACCTCTTCGTACGGATTGGAAAGCTTCACCGTGGCGAATTGTGGAGGTATGCAGTTGGCTCGGTTTTTGCTATCGGTGAGTTCGCTCCCTCGCACACTCATCGACTGAGAAATGAACGTTTTCGACAGTGACGGGAATGGTCTACCCAGTATTCAGCATTGTTTATGGCAAGTTTGCTTGCCTCGATCGCGGTTCATGATCACACTCATTATCATTAGGCCTGGGCATTTCTGGCTTTTCCGAACTTGACCCTTCTGTTCGACAAGCCGATGGGAACAGGAACGCATTATGGTAAGAGATGTGCTCTCCTAGGTTGACGTGTCTAAGCTTGGCCAAGGTTCTTCATCATTGCTATCCTTTCAGCGCTCGCCATCGGTTTCCAGAATTATTTCTTCGGATCCTCGGTTGCTATCCTGACGGCTAATTTGCGTTCGCTCAGCTTCAGGGCCGTCCTTAGGCAAGATAGTAAGTCTTTTTTGCGCGTCATGCTGCTCGCTACATATCACTCTCAACAGTCAAATATTTCGACAAGGATGAAAATAGCGTAAGTCTTGTTTGGGTAACTGCGTCAGCCAATCTCGACTGTGTTCATGTAGACTGGTGTTCTTACCGCCAATTTGAGTGATAATCCGCAAAAAATCAATGGTTTGGCTGGAGTCACCCTCGCAGCGTGAGTGCAGTTTCTACATTGACTGACGCTCTTTAATGGACATCCAGTATTGTGCAGGCCGTCTTCACTGTGGTCGGCGGATCGATCGTTGGGTTGATTTATGCCTACAAGCCCGCTTTGGTCGGCATGGGTGCGTGATCCTGTCTAGCTATGGGTGTTTCTGATGATCTCCAATATCCATGTAGCTTGCATCCCTTTCGTTTTCTCGACCGGTTTTATTCGCTTGGTGAGTTTGGTGTCTGGGTCTTTTCTTGTTCTGAACGACCACGAAGCGCATTGTAGTCCTGAAAGATCAAACAAACAAAGCCGCCCACGAGAGTTCGGCTCAATTAGCCTGCGAAGCTGCTGCCTCCATCCGCACAGTTGCCTCCCTAACTCGCGAGGAAGACTGTTTGAGACTTTACAGCAAAAGTCTAGAAGGGCCTCTTAGACGATCAAACAGGACTGCAACGTGGAGCCACTTGCTGTATGCATTCTCTGAATCAGTAACCTTCTACGCCATTGCCCTCGTATTCTGGTATGGCTCACAACTCGTCTCCCGCTCCGAGCTCGATACAAATAACTTTTTCGTGTCCCTCATGGTGCGTTGCTTGCGTTCTGCTCGTCCCAATCACTGAGCATCCTCCCGTAGAGCACAATATTTGGAACGATCCAGGTTGGCAACGTCTTTTCCTTTCTGCCTGACATCTCTTCCGCTCGCAGCGCTGGAGCCGCCATTGTCAAACTGGTTGACTCCACTCCCGAGATCGACGCCGAGTCAACCGAGGGCAAAACGTTTGAGGGAGAGGTGGTTCGAGGTCAGATCCGGGTTGAGAGCGTGCACTTCCAATATCCGACACGACCAGGCGTTCACGTCCTGCGGGATCTTTCTTTCGCAGTCGAACCCGGTACATACGTCGCTCTCGTCGGGGCTAGTGGCTGTGGTAAAAGCACAGTGTACGTCCGATTTAAAACCACTGCTTGATCGTTTATTTGATTATTTCCGCAGTATTCAAATGATCGAACGGTTCTATGACCCTCTAGCTGGTCAAGTTCTCCTCGATGGCAAACCTATCAACGAGTTCAACATTCAGGAGTACCGGAAACAGATTGCACTTGTTTCCCAGGAGCCGGTCAGTACATGCACCCATACACTTTTTGCGTTGACCTGAGTAATTTCTTCTAGACTTTGTACGCTGGCACGATCCGTTTCAACATTCTGCTTGGGGCAGCTAAACCCGAATCCGAGGTCACGCAAGAAGAAATTGAAGCGGCTTGCCGTAATGCAAACATTTTGGATTTCATCCGGTCCCTACCCGAGTAAGCCCCATGCACATACACTCGACAACATTTATTAACATCGTTACAGCGGCTTTGACACTCAAGTCGGCGGGAAGGGTTCACAGCTTTCTGGTGGTCAGAAGCGTGAGTAGCCCGTTCGCGAATACATCTACATCTCGACTAACAGTCACCAGAACGCATTGCCATCGCTCGTGCACTCTTGCGTAATCCAAAGGTCCTCCTACTGGACGAAGCCACGTCTGCACTGGATTCCAGTTCGGAAAATATTGTCCAAGACGCGCTCGACCGAGCTGCCAAGGGCCGCACGACAATTGCCATCGCCCACCGCCTTTCTACCATTCAAAATGCGAATTGCATGTGAGTCGTGCCATGTACCGTCCACGTTGCACCGTCTGACGACGCTTGTAGTTACTTTATGAAAGAGGGTCACGTTAGCGAGGCCGGCACGCACGACGAGCTGCTGTCTTTGCGCGGTGACTATTGCGAATACGTGCAACTACAGGCACTGAGCAAGAAATGAGATGCACGCGCAACTCTCATGTGTACTCATTAATGACACTCGCTCGGTCAGGACAATCCGTAAGTTTGCTGTATCTGTTGAACTGGACTCGGTGGAAACAACATACTGAATCATAACCCACAAATAGATTGTTGTTGACGGTGGAACAATTTCGTTCTAAGACAACGTTCGAAAGCTTGATATATAATTTTCAACGATTTCTAAGTAATGTATCTTTTTGAAAGAGGAATGCAATGATCTTACCATCATGACCATACCAACAATAGCATTTAAACACCGGGTTTAGGACATTGTAAATGCACGGGATTCGAAGGGAGTTGTTTGATCACCAATCCAGACGCTCCACCACATCGGTTCCGTGTTGGCAGCCCCACTTGGACCAGGACGTAGAGCAGTATCGACGTGCACACGCCTCGTCTCACCCACGATGCGTCGCCACAGCCGCTCCCAAGACACGGGCGAACCCACATATATGATCCCAACATGCACGCGGGCGAGTCACCTTTAGATCAACACCCATGGCAACGCAGAACCGCACAAAGCATCCACGACGTACCGACCCATGTCGTCGACCAGTCCCTCCGTCACTTTTCCCGAGTGTCTCCCAAAGACGATAGCAGGTCCAGATCCAGGAGTAACTTCGAGCAATGTCGCCAGACGCCTCGCAACCGCTTCTTGCGTGCCCTCGTCAAAGAGATGAAACAGCGACCCCGTGGACATATTTGACGCGCCCACGCAGATCGTTGGGACTTGTTACACCACTCAGAGATGGACTCCGGGCCTTGTCCGCTTGTGGTGGAAACGGACAGGGAACGAGATCGAAGATGTCTCCGGCAAAGAACGGGAAGGGGCAGATCTACCTGCTTCAAGGATACGGGCGAACGCATCGTGTTCGGATATCAGTATGTCAGTCGTCAGCTAGTATATGTGCCTTACTATGCTCTGGACAAGGATTGAAAGGTGGCAGGAAATCTTGAGAAACGAGTTTGGTGAAAATGACACCATGAATCATTTACCTGCGTTGTAGCGCCGCCACACGTTTGGCGATTTCGGTGTCAAGGTTGACAGTGTCGTTTGGAATATCACGGATAGCGTGACGCAGGAATGTCTTTTGTTCCTCTGACAACTTGAGTGCCGAGTCGTCAAGTCCCAGAAAGAAGAATTCGGGAGGCTGTTCGCGCGTAATATGCTCATTGTCTGCAGACATGTTCGTGGGTGAGCGCGAGGTGAGCGCTTAAGCGATGGGAATGAGTGGTAAGTCATACCAAATAAGGCAAGATACGCTTAGGATCATTTGCCCGTTTTCCAGAAAGGCGTCTAGTCTCCTAATTTGATGCGCGTGTTCCCGCTTGCTACTAATCACATTGCCCATCAAGGGATGCCTGACGGGATGCTTACAGCACCAAGTTCGCGATAAGAGAGTTGACGCAAGCAGCGGGCGACTTCAGGATCTTCCATTCTTCGGAACTCTGATCCGCTTATGACGGGCATACCCGAAGCATTGGAACTGGGACGCCACGGAATCACAGTAAACACGTATGCGCCAGGTGCTTTCATCTCCGTCCATCTGCATGTATAATGGCCGTATAAAAAAGTGCACAGAACGCGTGCGAAAGAGCGATGAATCTGCACGCCAACCGCAATCGACTGGCAAGTGGCGGAAGATCTAAGCCTTCGTGAGATTTGTTTGTGACTCCAAGGATTCCGTCAGCTCTTGACTATGTCGGTAAACCGGAGGACGTTGCAGGCTTGGCGTCTTATCTTGCATCCGACGAAGTGCACTATGTTACTGGTCAGATTAAACGCATGTTAACGAGTTATGAATAACCATGTTCTTTTCAGAGTGTAAAGTTCCTACCAATTCAACATACCTCGGGCCATTCAAATCTATTGAACCAGATATCGATCGAGCTCGCCAGGGAGTAGTGTCTTGCTGCGACTGTGTCAACGTGAAGGCGACCACTAATCTTAATCAAACACAAGCCCCCTGTGTCATGCATCATGAATAGCTCGGTAGGTTGGGATACCACTGTTACCTTTGCTTGCCACGTCGCATGCATTCAAGTGAGGTTAGCACTGAATAAGCGTGGAGAAGGAAAGGCGTTACGAAAGGTAGAGGAACATCGCCAGCCACAGCCCTCCAGTCCGATTTCGGCAAAAAGGAAATCAGCACTCTGTGGGGCGCCATATGCAGATTGGCAAGTCCCGAGCCGGGCGGAAGGATCGGAACCATATGAGCGATGACTGGTAAATCTCCAAGAATCAGTGAGGGTGATGCAACGGCCTGTGTTTATGTACTTGCTACAGATAGTTGTGGGATGGCCCACACCGTCCCGAAAAGCTTGGTCGGCCAACTCCAGGTGCCCATCAAGCATTATCCATCTTTTCATCCTGCTTTGCGACCTTGAAACACCGGTAATGCCATCAACGAAAGATTTTCTCTACCAATGTGACACCGATATTCTTCAAAGGGTCCACAATGTCCACGCTATAAAATGCCGCAGAGAAGCTCGCGATTGGCACTCCTGTTACCAATACGATCCAACGAGAACTTCGCTCGATGTCACGGGTGTCTAGTATTAGCGCCGGAAAGAGACCACCAATACCGATACCCTGACGTATGAAAGAGCAACGTTGATCACCACAAACGCCAATGGAATCTGAGCGTCCAAGTTCGAGATGCATTCTCGTTTGAGAGGCAATGTCAGTCTTGACGAGGTTTCTGCCCTTGAACCGTTGAAATTGGTTCACAAAAGGGGTATAGCGAGTATGGGTCAGGATAGCCTGCTCGATACGCAGAGTATCCTCGTGAATTTGTGCAATGAAGCATCCGAAATCGTATTGGGCCTACCACCAGTGGGAGCCCTGACGGGATCTGAGCAGAACCAATGAATTTTCTCTTCAAACAGGGATTCCTGATTTGAGGCACAGAGAAATCCAACTGCAAAAGTACGGCTCAGTAGGATGAGTTAAAAGGTCATTTCAGTAGATAAAACCAGGTAGTTGAAGAAAAAGCAAGAGTTGTGACGTCAACATCTTCAAGGAGGTCCTAATTGTTCCCACGCCCATCCCATACCTCTATGTCATCGTCAACGGAGACAACCTATGAAACTCAAAATGACCACCGACTCGACGACCTGCATTCGAAAATAAGAATTTTACGAGGCGTATGTATCTTATACCGAGCGAAAAACTCCTGCTGATGCCTCTTCACAAGGTTACCACTGACATTTATGACGACACCGAGCGTCAGAACCAGACTTTGGATGATACCGTGTGTTTAACTATCCAAGTCGTCTGTTCTCACTTCTCATGGCGTTTGATAGGGCAACGCCTTCTCCAGTTTTTCTTCACAACTCTCCCATTCGTCGCGCCGAGCTGCGCAAGCATTTGGTCTCACTGGTGGAGTCCGTCAAACACGCATCATAATATACATAGTTGGTGGCGTCCTTGCCCTCTGGATTCTGTGGATAGTCAAGGGTTTTTGGTGGGGTTCGAGCGGCGAGGTTTAAATAAACGTTGTACGTGATTCTGGCTGCGGACCTTGATCACTACGTTTCTTACTTGATGGAGAAGACACTACAGAAACAATGCTCTACATGTAATACTGGACGATATGCTTGCAATATTTTATGGCTAGGCCACCTTTACCCTTTTGTGCTATGCGAGTGACCACATTATAGTGGCTAGATGGCTAGTCTCGTTTGCCCACCTGATTGTTATGACACAGGTATGATGTCCGATCACTGCGCTGGTAACTTCTGATGTCCGGTGTGGTTGTAGGTGGTCCGTCGGAGCAGCGCTCATAACAGCTCGTAGAGAGCAAGGCAGTAACTTGGCTTGGCTCGAGTCATTCGTTGTCAACCACGCTCCCGATTTACGCGCTCCAGTAAATATTGCCCCCAATGGGCACGAGTGGCCCACGGAAGATCGTGGGCAGCTCATCCTCTGTTTCATGCCCGAAAATTATTAGAGATTTTCGACGACCAGTCCCATACCCTCACCAACGCCTGACGAATCCCACGAGACGGTGTTTCACAATATTTGGGGATTATGTAGTGCATTAATCAGAATCAATGTACGTCACCGTCTGATTCCGTTGATGCAAAGCAGTTTGACCATCTTTAGGCCAATGATTCAGGAGTGCTGACTAGTCAAAGGCATATCATCACCAGTGACCGATTTATCCCTTTACCCGTTCTCTCGCGCTCATGTCTATCGCCAAAGGTATCGCTCTCATCACTGGATCCGCCCAGGGCATCGGGCGTAGTATCGCACTTCGTCTTGCTAGGGATGGATTCGACATTGCCCTGAATGACATCCCGTCCAAGCGCGATCAGCTGCGATCAGTTGCAAATGACGTCGCGAAGATTGGTCGAAGAACCCATCTGGTCCCTGCGGACGTCTCCGTCGAAAGCGAGGTCAAAGGAATAGTACGGGGGGTTACGGAGGAGCTCGGAGGACTGGATGTCGTGGGTACTTTCTGCAGAACTTGCATCAAATCGGGTCCTATCTCACCTTCATAGATGGTAGCAAATGCGGGGATTAGTTCAATATCCGACTTCCTTTCCAGTAAGTTATAATCGCCGAACATCTGTCGCACGGACCAACGCAAGGGCGGTTTAACAGCTGAGCTCGAGGAGTGGGAACGCATCATGGCTACCAATGCACGCGGGGCTTTCTTGTGTTATAAGCATGCAGCAGCCCAGATGGTGGCTCAAGGACGCGGAGGGCGCATCATTGGTGCGAGTTCAGTCGCTGGAAAGGTGGGCAACCCTTTGGCTTGCGCGTATTCGGCCAGCAAGTTTGCTATCAGGAGTTTGACACAAACCGCCGGTAGGGATAGTTCTCTTGATATCTTGTCTTTTGATCAGAAGTCTTGTGACTGCTCAGCGCTAGAACTTGGCCGATATAACATCACTGTGAAATTCTTATGCTCCCGGCCTTATTCATACGCAGATGAGTACGTATCGGCACGATATGTTATCACTGAATCAGGGTCAAAATGGAGACAGCCGACTCTGTTTTGGAACCTGGCGGAAGGTTTGAGAAGTTGGACAAAGAATTGGTAGAATGGTGCATGAACGTACGTCGTCTCATCTCATGTGCCCGTTTTCTCTGATTGCACTAATCGTTTCGTATTCTACAAACAGAACATATCCAGGAGGCCCATCAAACACGAAGGACAGCCTGAAGATGTCGCAAATGTCTTGCGTCGAAAGATGCACACTTTATTACTGGCAAGTATTTACCGTTTCCCACCCACCCCCATCTAATAACATTCATTTGATTAGGCCAATGTGTAAGTTCCCCTCTGCCTGAAGAGCCTGACTTGGTTGGATTGGCATACTAAACCAACCCAAAACAGATTACTGTTGATGGAGGCATAATCATGTCCTGAGAACTTGCTTTCGAGGATTTGTTTAACAATGCTTTTAGTAGTACCTGTGGTCAAAATGTACATTCCCATCCACGCAAGACAACGTTCGACTCGGTATGTGGCCCACTTGTTTCAGCTGGAAGGTTTCTATCTTTCTCTCTGCTGTTTCAATCGGCACTCATAATGCCATCGTGTATGCCTCCGAACTTGCTACCAGAGGGGATATACCGCATAGTTATTCGCAACGCGCTGTCCTTCCGTATATGGGTTAGATGGGGAACCGTCCCACCTTACTTGACCGGGTTTATATTTTATCAATCGGTCACCCCCGCAGGCTGCAAGCTTCAGATACGGCATTTCCCGAGGAGTCTCTCGCACTGATGTCTTCCATCGAACCACCCAAGCTACTCATTTCAAATGATTCTGATACATCACGCGTCGGACATATCAGTGATGGTCCAGGAAGACCCGTGCTGGCATTCGACCGTGCAACCCAAGTTCTCGTCACTGTTGTCATACAGTACTTCGTGCTCCACTCAAACTTTGTATCGCCTCACCACCATGCATTCAACATTGCCAGTGCGGATAGGCTGTGATGATTTGCATGAGATGTGCAGGATCATTTACAGAGCACCACGTTTTGTCATTTTCAGATGGTGCACCTTATGCTGACTGTTTTTGGAGACGCTCAAACATTGCAATCTGTGCCCAACCTGTTTCTATGACCGATTTACGACCGCCGTAGAAACGTGAACGAAAGGTATAAAGGCAACGCCATCCGTGGCCGATTAACTACCTCATACCCCATCCGCGTTAAACCCGTCTTCAGCCTCATGTCTATTGTCAAAGGGATCGCGCTCGTTACCGGGTCTGCCCAGGGTATTGGACGGAGTATCGCTCTTCGGCTCGCCAGGGATGGATTTGATCTCGCTCTGAACGACGTCTCCGCTAAACGAGATCAGCTGCGTGCAGTTGCAGACGACATCAAGAGCATTGGTCGGCGAACATTGTTGGTGCCCGCAGATGTTTCTGTAGATCGCGAGGTCAAAGGGATGGTGCAAGATGTTGCCAAGGAACTCGGAGGTCTGGATGTCGTAAGTACAACATCCCGCACCAGATCAAAGCTTGTTCATCTATGTCCCACTAGCTGGTAGCAAATGCTGGAACTATTGGATTCACTCCTTTGATCTCCAGTAGGTCACGCGGACAAATTGTCGGTGGCTTCTGTTGACATGGCGGTGTTTTGCAGCTGAAGTAGATGAGTGGGAACGGGTCATGGCGGTCAATGCACGTGGCCCTTTTTTGTGTTACAAGTATGCGGCACAACAGATGATCAAACAAGGACGTGGAGGTCGGATTATTGGTGCTAGCTCCGTCGCTGGAAAGCTGGGAAAATCCTTGCTTGCTACGTATTGCGCAAGCAAGTTCGCTGTCAGAGGTCTTACACAAACTGCTGGTAAGGTTCAGTTTTGTCTTCTTTCTCCTGACTGAGGTTTGATATAGCTATGGAACTTGGCAAGCACAACATTACGGTGAACTCGTACGCTCCTGGAGCTATCAAGACAGTAATGAGTAAGTGTCAAGGTCTTTCCTCCAGAAACTCAACCAAACTTGCACAGTGGCGGACGCATTTGATGGTGACGGAGAGTTTGCGAAAGCTGACTCGGACACGCTTGACTTGTGGAGGAGTGTGAGTTGCCCAATCTTCCTTTTGTCACCGCACGACCTAATTATCTACTACTCGCAGCGCGCAGCTACGAGAGCCCTCAAATATGGTGCTCAGCCGGAGGATGTTGCAAGTATCGTCAGTTACCTCGCTTCGAAGGAAGCACACTTTATCACTGGCAAGTATATGTTCATTTTAACCTGCGTATTGGCACGCTTACCTTATGGTCTGTGCCAGGGCAAAGTGTATGTTCCTTAGAACTTTGCAGTGATGACATGCTGAGCAAGCATCATTTCTTAGATCACCGTTGATGGAGGGATTGTCTTGTCTTGATTCGAGTTGTAAGGATGATTTGTTTATCCTGTAAACAAACTATTGGCTCGACTCATTCATTGGACAGGTATGTATTCAACAGGTATGCGAACACACTTTCTAGCAGTGCCACAGGGCAAGTATGTACTCAATGGAGCCTGAAGTGCACAATGAAGTTCCACTTACATATTGTTTCCCGACGTCATGAGCCTGGGGGATATTGAAAAATTTCACAGACTTCATCATAGACAATGGGGTTCAATACCCAACCTTGACAACGCGCCTCCGACCGGTTGAGCAGACAATTTGTTCCCCTGTTAGCTGAGGCGTAGATCGGTTGAACCTACTCACCATGACGTTTCCGCCATGTATTGCCTATATTCATGGTGTTCAAGGTAAGTGCGCAACGAGTGGGACTCTAGTGCGCCAAACAGCTGCCAACACACAGTTCGATGGCTCTCGGTCCGGCCCGCTGCAACCCGAAATTGAAATCTTTGGATGGATATCCAGGTTTGTTGGTTGTCTCTCTCTAACGTTCATCAATTTTGCCGCCCCGGGACAGTTTCAGGTCGACCAGACTTGGGACCGTCATGCCCCCAGGATCATGTCTGATCTATGGTGTGAAGCAACTTGCGTTCAATTTGCATTCCATGTGATCGAAAGCGATTCCTCCGCTTCGACATAGTGGACAACATTGTCTTCCACGACCGTCATGTTCTGGCATGATATTTAGAGTGACATCACAATCAGGATCGGCCTCTAACGATCAAAGGCGAGGCAACAAGTCCTGAGTACTACAATCCAAAAGTCCCCTGAGTGCAGCACGGGAGAACGAATCGAAAACCGGCCTCTTGAGGGCGAAACGTATTCAAATGTATGAAACAAACTCAACACGGCATCACGCCTCCAACCGCTCTTTTCGACAAGGATGTTTTCGTTCCTTGACAACCTTGGAATTCATTTCTCCGATGTGTTCTCTGTTCACAAATGATACTTAGCAGCTCCATAGACACTTACTGGACATACAAATCCGAATGGATTGGGTACGAGTTCTGCGGAAGCGTACACGGAGTAGGATGATGCATACGATAACTATGAGTACTAAACACAACAAAAACGTAAGATAACTATCTCAACAAGAATCGATGTGTGTTGAGGTGCGTGCGATGCTGCTCACAAACGCCGTGACACTTACTGTGACAGTTTTAAAGGCCATTGGCACTGGTTAGCATCACTCCACGAACTGCCTCACGCAAGAAGTGCCGTGTAGCCTGAACCTGATGCAACACGCGCTGGAAAGCTAGGCGCAAAATGTTATTCCCTCGCCCTAGGGAGTATCTATTCGCTGACATGTGAGGGACTGTCACAGAACTTGCACCAGGTTATGGAGAGTTTCGGGCACTGACCACCGTAGGATCGATGAGATTGACCCCAAAATATGCCCTTGAAACATGTCGAATGCCTTCGCCATTGCGGCCAACAGCCTTGCAAGCGGTAACCTACATTAGCAACTTAGAAAGCTGCATCGCCATGAGCGTCAATGATTGCTCCACCTCTCCCTTGCTGTACATGGGGTATATAAATATATTTCAGGGGTTCGCAATATGTTCAACTTTCCCATCACGCACCTCACGTTAGCCGACAGCCTTGAAGGCTGCTGCGACCAACACGATTATGCCAAGTATCACGCCACAGCGGCCTGACAATGATAATCCCCATCCACACCTGGTAATCCCGAAGATTACCAGTGGTTACCGCATTCGCGCGCTGGCGTATCTCCCTGACGGACGAGTCGTCATTGGCGCTTGGGACAGAACTGTGAGGGTCTTGAATATTGAAGACGGGACACAAGATGGGATATCAATGGAGCACGCCGCCGAGCTATACAGCCTTGTCGTGACACAAGACGGTACGAAAATCATCAGCAGTGATATGCGTGGGGTCATCAACGTGTGGGATGTCCAGTCGCACACACCTGCCAAAACATGGGTGGAGCGGCCACCGAATGGATGTCCTACGATTGCTATTTCACCAAATGATCAACTTCTCGCAGTTGGAGACTGGACCGTGCTCATCTACACCATGGAAGGCGAATGGTTGCTGAACCAAACCATCGAGGTTGGCAAAAAAGTTTGCTGCATGTCATTCTCTCCTGGAGGTGACAAATTCGCATGTGGCACCACTGACGGCATCCGCGTCTACAACCTCAGCGACGGCTCGCTCGTTTTTGATCCAACTAGCCACCAACAATTGACCTGGAGTCTGTTGTGGTCACACGATGGCAGCAGGCTCTTTTCGGGCTCGCACGATACTGCAATTCGTTGCTGGAATTATGAGACGGGAGAACAAATTGGACACCCATGGAGAGGTCACACCGACACCATAGACTCCCTCTGCCTTTCCCCAGATGGAGCAATCCTTGCGAGTGCGTCCGGCGATCGCACCGTTCGTTTCTGGGACATATCTACTGCTACTCCCATAGGACAACCTCTGCGACATGATGGACGGGTGGATGAAATTTGCTTTTCCCCCTCTGGTGAATTTTTGGCGTCGGCGGGGCCAGACGGAACTTTATATTTGTGGCGAGTACCCACAATGCATCGTCGCCCTATACCTTCTGGACGGCCCAACTTGCACGATACGTTCTCGGATCTGATGAATCGGTTCGAATTGGAGTATGTATTTTCAGTTGGTTTGTGTCATACTCATCTGATGTAACCTTTTCTGACTTTCCTTAGCCTCAATTTTTCCCCTCCACCGGACCTCACTCCCCATATCTTCAAAAAGAATGACCGGTATATCGCCGGAGGAGGTTTCGGTGATGTCTACAGATGTTGGTACCGTCAAGGTTCGTCAAAGGAGGTTCGATTGTGTCGTTTAATTCAATTGCATGAACTTCATCTGTCCCACAGGTTGCTGTAAAGGCGTTCCGATTCGGCTTTGCGTTAGATGGAGACACAAACAATAGATCTCACAAGGTAACTCACCTCATTTACAATCAATGAATGTCAGCTAAAGCGCCTTTAGATGCTCCGTCGAGAACTCGGAATTTGGAGGCGACTCAACCATGAAAATATTGTTCCATTCCTAGGTATTGCGTATGGGTTTGGAATGCTGGGAGCGATGTCGTTGGTCTCGTTATGGATGCCAAATGGATCCCTTCATTACTTCTTGGAAAAGTACAAGAACAAACTCGATCTCGGTCACCGACTCCAGTTTGTAGGTCCATTGAAACACAATGCTTTCCATGCCTCCTAACTTTTGCAATAGTTGTTTGATATCGCAAGCGGGCTTAACTACTGTAAGCTGCTGCTATCATGTTCTTGGGCTTGAGCCACTCACACACCACAGTGCATTCCTTTCCCATCCCAATTGTCCACGGTGACCTGAATTGCGTAAGTCAGAGTAGAATCGATAACATATTCCTCTACTTACCCAAAACACAGAATAATGTCCTCGTCGATGGAGACTACACAGCTCGCTTAGCTGATTTCGGATATGCATCTTTGGTGGGAAGTATTCCTGAGGCACTGACGTATCTACAAAGATCCACCGTACGACCTGGAGCCTTGCGCTGGATGGCGCCAGAGCAGATGGAGTCAGAAGAGACGTTCACCCGGACGACGAAGAGTGACATATACTCCTTTGGTTGTATTGTCCTTCAGGGAAGTTCATCCGTGAACGTGTTTTGTAGGTGCTGATGTCCTTGTAGGTGTTGTCCGGCAAACAACCATGGGCGGAGATCCGGGAAGACATGGCCATTGTCTTGCGCATGGCAAAGGGCCAGAAGCCAGACCGACCAGCGTCCGATACATTGCAGGACTCGCACTGGAATTTGATTCAACAGTGCTGGTCATCAACAGAGAAGCGACCTGCTGCGGAGACGATCATCTCGTCCATCCAGCAGTTCTTGAGCGACTGTCCACCTCCTTTGCCTCTTCGTGATGTCCTGGAACCACGATCAAGCCGATCGGATTCTCTTCTAGACCAAACTACGGAGTTTACCTTTGCCCAAGTTAATACCACGAAAGGCTCAGAGATGGTTACCAACGCCGTTGACAGGCGCGATCAGAAAAGGTATACACAGATCCATGGCCGGTTTCGATGATTGCGCTGATGTGTTTTTCATCAAGGTCATATGATGCCCTCTCTGAAACCGAAGGGTGAGCACTTCAATTTCCGTGGTTTTCAGCCGTCCAGACGGAACATGGCCGAATCATCTCATCCCTTTGTCCCGAACAGAACTTCGTATGACGCAGTGACCATTTCACCACGCGACTCGCTCTCACTATCAAGTAACTGTTTCATTTTCTTGATGTGCCGTCTATTCATCAGTGGATTAGCAGGCCCCGATGCACTCCCTGCGTCACCTGAGCGCACATACGGGGACGAACCCGGTGTTTCAGCGCATGCGGATTTGGAAGTTGAACGTCCTCATAAGAAGCGGCGCGTTAGGTTTATGTCTCCGTCGGACGATGACGAGTACCAATAGGACTTTGAAATGCACAAGAAAAAGAACACGATATGAAAGACAGCCCTGAAAAAGGTCAAGGCAAGGTACTGAGTGCTTTTTCCAAAACTCGACAGTCTAGTTTTCCGCCGATTACATGTTGACTCTATCAGCGAGAGAAAGAGTTTATACGCACATAGCAAGGTCGTACCAGTGTCACCTCCCCGACAAAGTGAAGATAGATCCCAACGGGTTCACTTTTGACTTAAAATCGCAAGTTTGCCCTAGTCAAGGTCCCTCGTGCGTGATATCAATAAGGACTGTACCCCAAGACGAACGATCAACATGTTATCCCACCGAAGAGTGTCTACTCACTGACATGACCTCTAGATAAGCCTGAATCCCTTGTCACAGAAGTTGACGGGTACATAATGAACCTAGTACGCGTGTTAGAGAAAACCGCCGCATCGCCATGAACGTCATTGACTGTCTCACCGCTTGCTGTATAAAGGGTATATAATATGCGGAGACCAACTCCCGAAGCGCATTCATGTCTAGCATCATACCACAGTCATCCAATAACAATGGTCCCCAGTCAAATCTGGTGATTCCAAGGGCCACCAGTGGTTACCGTATTCGTGCGCTGGAGTATCTCCCCGATGGACGAGTTGTCATCGGCGCTTCGGACGGAACCGTGAAGGTCTTGAATATTGAGCGCAGGGAACAAGAAACGATAGAGCCGATAGTCCATGAGGACGAGGTCCACAGCCTTGCTGTGACGCAGGATGGTACGACGATATCAGCAGTGATGTGGGGTGGAGTTATAAAAGTGTGGGATGTCGGGTCACACGCACTTGCCAAACACTGGGTTCAGCCACACCAATATTCGTATCCTTTCGCCAAACGATCGACTTCTTGCAGTTGGTCTTTCGACTGTCTTTGTTCACGCCACAGAAGGTGAATGGGGGGTCATCGAAGTCGACGATGAAGTTTTGTGCATGTCATTCTCTCCTGGCAGCGACAAACTCGCATGTGGCACCACTCATGGCATCCACGTCTACGGTCTCGGTTGTCTTTGGTGCAACTAGCCGTCAACAATGCATCTGCAGTCTTTTGTGGTCACCCTGTGGCTTCAAGCTCTTTTCTTGCTCGCGCGATAGCACAATTTGCTGGTGGAATTTCGAAACGGGAGAACTGATTGGATATCCATGGACAGGTCATACTGGCACCATAATCTCCCTCCGCCTTTCTCCAGACGGTGATACCATTGGAAGCTTGTCCAGCGATCACACTATTCGACTCTGGGACAGATTTACCGCTAGTCCGCTCGGAGAGCCTCTGAAATATGTTGGATTTGTACATGCAGTTTGTTTCTCTCCCTGTGGGGCACTTTTGACGTCAGCAGGAGAGGACGGAAACCTTTATTTGTGGTGACGATTACGTTCAGGGAGGTTTTGGTTTCCCGTACCGACCATATATAGCACGCTTGAATAAAACTTTGTTAGCCCTAATTACCCCCTCCACCAGACCTTCACCCCTTATATTTCCGTGACCGGTATATTGCTGGAGGAGGTTTCGGTGACATCTATAGATGTTGGTACCATCAGAGTACACCAAAGGAGGTTTGATCGTCGCATTTTATTCAGGATGCACGCAGCTTACCTTCTCGATAGGTTGCGGTAAAAGCTTTCCGATTCAGTTTTGCATTGAATGGAGAAACGAACAATAGATCTCACAAGGTAAATTCTTATCTATAACTAGTGAATGTCATTCAAACCACCCCGTAGATGCTCCGTCGCGAACTCAGAATTTGGAGGAGGCTCGGCCACGCCAATATCGTTCCGCTCCTAGGTATTGCATATGGGTTTGGAATGCTGGGTGCAATGTCATTGGTCTCGCTATGGATCCCAAATGGATCCCTTCACCACTTCTTGGAAAAGTATAACGACAAACTTGACCTCGGTCACCGACTCGGCTTTGCATGTCCGCCGAAACTCGAAGCCTTCCACCCTTCTGACTTTGTGCGACAGCTGCTCGATATCGTAAACGGGCTGCACTATTGTGAGCTTCTACTATCATTCCCTTGAGCTTGAACCACCACCACATAACACAGTGCATTCATTTCCGACCCCAATCGTCCATGGTGACCTGAATGGGGTTCGTCAGAGTAGGATCATTGCCGTCTCTCTTTTTTCTAACCAAAACACAGAATAACGTCCTCGTCGATGGACACTACAGAAGCCGCTTAACTGATTTTGGATATGCATCATTGGAGGGGAATATTCCCGAGGCATTGAAGTATCTCCAGAGATCTACCGCACGACCGGGGGCACCAGAGCAGATTGAATCAGAAGAAACCTTCAATCGGTCGACAAAGAGTGACATATACTCCTTCGGTTGTGTTGCCCTTCAGGCAAGTACGTCAAGCGAGCGTGTTTTGTACGTGCTGATGTCCATCAAGGTGTTGTCCGGTAAACAACCATGGGCGGAGGTCCGGGACGACATGTCCGTTGTCCTGCGCTTGGCAAAGGGCGGTAAACCAGACCGACCAGCATCTGATACGTTGCATGACTCGCACTGGAATTTGATTCAGCAGTGCTGGTCATCTGCAGAGGAGCGACTTCCTGCGGAGGAAATTATCCCATCCATCCAGCAATTCTTGAGCTGCTGCCCACCACCTCTACCTCTCCGCAAGGTTCTGGCGTCACGATTCAGCCAAGCAGGTCTTCTTATAGACAAATTTATACCGTCCCGTTTTACCCAAGCTAATACCACGAAAGGATCCGAGAGGAACACCGAAGTCTCTGATAAGCACGATCAGAAAAGGTACACGCTGATAGTTCGTGGTTGGTTTGGATCAATCATGCTGACGCTTTTGATCGCGAAGGTCACATGATGCTTCCTCTGAAACTGAAAGGTGAATACATTATCAAATGGCAACATGAGAACGGATAGGAACCGGAGAACCGTTGTTGTGTCAGCGACACCCTCTACTGCTCACACGGACGTTCTCCATCGTGCGGGGACCACAATACGACCGCGGGGTGCGCGCCGCTAGACAGTTGCATCTGCGCGTCCTCGGGCCCAGGTCGATGTTCGACGTCCAACGATGACCTACGGAACACGTCGGCCGTAAAACGACCCAGACCGACATCCAAAACCCCGACAGGTCCATTCAACGAATCACAGAAGGAGGGGAAGCCAAGAAGGGAAGCAGTGCGTCGGGATGTCTTCGTCGAGTGGAAAACACCCCGGGACTCCTCGGAGTCCTGCAGTCGGGCGGACGAAACCAGGCGAGACGAGTGACGGCGCGGCGTTCGTTGCCGGCGCAAACCGCCACTGAACGGGGGACATAGCATCGCCGAGCGCGCGGCCCACTCGACTGCGCGTCGGGCTGAGACCGGGTCGCACGTCGGTATATGTCGTGCCCACCCAGACTGGAACCTAGGTGGAGGAGCGATGGGGGTTCGGATGCAGAAAAGCGCGATCGTATGCAGTACAGAGCCGGGTCCTTTTGTGACGGTCCCGCCTGACGATGCGTCGCATCTTCCATGATGTTGCATCACAGAGGCGATGCATGCCCGAGACATATGTCCAGTATGGGGGGTGACGAAACCCGAGTTTCGAACAAGCGACGTACACACCCACACGCAGATACGCGCATGCGTGGACATCTCTGAGCGCTGTTGGAGGGCACGTAGATGATGGATGCGCGCTTGACGTCTGTTGACTCCGAGTGCACACGGACGCTGCTGCACTCGATGAAGGTGATAATTCCGGTTATACGTGACACAGTGGCCAACCTCTGGATCCTTTATACTTGAACCAGATGGACATCTTGGTGATTGGATATTCCTCAGAAAGAGGGAGTACTTGTCAATGCAAGGATCCACACGAACCCCAACTTCGTTCAGAATGAAGACGTTGTCGTTTACCGTCACAGAGCTCCCGCCAGGTCACGAAGGCTTTCGGTGCTGCAGTCAGACACCATTGCAGGTAGTGAATCTAGTACACGTGTGAGCAAAGACTGCCAGATCGCCATGAACGCATTGACCGTTTGTCTAACCTCTTACACAACCTTGTCAAAACATGGGATCAGCCACCGAATGGATGGGCAATTACGATATGATCAATTTCTTGCAGTTACGGTGACAAGTCGGTTTTCATTTACGCCGTGTAGTAAGACGACGAGATCGGCAAAATAGTTTGTTCTCTCCTGGCCATGGTACCATTGACGAGTCGGTCACACCGGCATTATAGACTCCCTCTGCTTTTCCCCAGATCGGATCAATCCTTGCGAGTGCATCATTCGTTTCTGGGACACATCTACTACTGGCATCGGACAGCCTCAAGGTTCATCAGAGGAGGTTCAGTCTTCGCCTTTGACTTGAATTGCATGTAGTTTACCTTTCCCCAGGTCGCACTAGAGGCATTCCGATTCAGTCTTGCAGTATATGGATATCTCACAAGGTAACTCGTCTCATCCACAACTAATGAATGTCAGTTAAACTGCTAGTAGATGCTCTATCGAGAACGCGGTTTCATCCGATGGCTGAATCATCTCATTTCTTTACTCGAAACACGGCCCCCCTCACACGCTCTCACTATTGAAAGGTAACGAGTTTCGTTTTCCTGATGTACTGTTTATTCAGCAGCGACATAAGACACTTCTCAGAGAAGCACTCTGGATGACAACGGGCACTGTTGGACACCCCGGAGTCTTACTCCAAATTCGATACTAGGTTCCGATCGCATCCCACGACAGGGGAACCGGAAACCCATTTGCGCGTCGCGACCCCCTTCGATGCCGAGATTGCAGCACGCTAGGGACCATCATCCGTGGTACGGTCCGTTCGACCGCGCGCATAAATACGCAACGCGAGAGTCATCAAGCATCTGGAGTGCCGTGAGCATGCACACGGATCTTGACACGGAGTCCCTTTTACGCGGTGGCCCTCAACGTCGGCCGTAAAACGACCCAGACAGACGTCATGGCAAATGCACCAGAGAACGGTTCGTGCATCAGCGAGGGCTTCTAGTATATGTGCCGTGCGGAAGGCACACGTACGACGGCCAGGCGCGTCCTCGGGCCCGGGTCAACGACCTACGGAACACGTCGGTCATAAAACGACCCAGGCCGACGTCCGAAACCCCGACGAATCAAAGAAGGAGGGGAAGACAAGAAGGGGAAGGAGTTCGTCGGGATGTCCTTTGTCAAGTGGAAAAACACCCCCCGGGACTCCTCGGAGTCGTGCATTGCTAGAGGCATCTCCATGGTTTTTCTCTCGTGTCCTTTTTTTTGATGGAGACCCCCACGCTACCCCCATGTGGGGGTTTTCACCCACCCGCGACGCAACCCGGGAGCGTAGCATCGTCGAGCGCGACACCCCTACTCACTCGTCGCGCTGAGACCGGGTCGCAGGTCGGAATGGGGTCGTGTCCGCCCGGGGGTGCTTAGCTGGTGATGGTTCCGCCCGAATCAGCGGCATATGATTCGTCGCTGATGGGTCCGAGACGTTTAGTGTATGTGCACAGCCCTGCACAGCCCCACATGCAAATGCGGGGATATCTCTGAGCGCAAGGATTGATGCGTTTGACGACGACGACGACCTGACGTTTAAAACTGGAGCCTTTTTTAAACATGGACCCTAATCGAGTGGATGTCAAGTGGATGTCAGAGCTCCTCACGCAGACGAGGCGATCACCAGGGGCGAGGTCGTAGCGAGTGTCTGAACGCGGTCGCATTACGACGTGCCCTCCACGGGTGCGCCATTCAACGTTGAACTATATCTCAATCATTCCATGCCAGCCGTCACGGTAGGCACCAACTGCGCAATGATGCAGTAGCGATAGCTATATCGCTATCGCTATCAGATGACCATATGGTCCGTATTACCGCCCATATCATGCTAGGCTTCTGGGCCTGGACCTGGGGCCTGCAGGAATCAATCATCCGCAGACGGATCACGGTGTGCATAGACGCCATCGGCCCATGAATCTGCGCAGGTCCTGCCGTTTTCTTCCCATTGTCTCTTCGGTTTCTTTTCTGTTCTTTTTTTTTTATCTTTGTAGTTTCCGCGGTGACCGTGGTATGATGGGCGAGACTTGGTCGACGAGGACAAGGACAACGGGTGTTTTCCCAGACCCTTTGAGGCTGTGTCCGGTAACTTGGCAAACGCCGACCAACGGGCATGCACAAATGTGCTGGTTGCAGGGTCATCAAGCAGACTAGACCACTCATGGAAGTTGTCTCTCACGCCCACAACTGACAGTGCGCTAGGCCATCCTTGTTTCTAGACATGTGGAATTGACTTGTCGTAAACCAGGCTTCAAGTTTTACCCAAGCGATCGGTTGACTCGCACCGGAGGGAGCATGACGTGTTGGCAAACACGCTAGAACACGGCTGGGGGACACTGATCTGCTCACAAGAGTCGACCTTGTCATCCCGGCCTCTACGCACGGTATCGCCATCGTGACCGAGGCTGCACAGGGTATCGGCCAAGCCATCAACGGCATCGAGGCCAATAAACTCAATCTCGACGCCCTCGCAGCCAAGGCGACGTACGTGAGCAATGAGGAAGAGGTCCAGGGCATGATCGACCGTGTCGTGCGGATTAGACGCGCTACGTGCGGGATCTATGGGTTTGGCCAAGACTTGCGGGCAAGTACGTGACCTACTCACGTATCAGCCTGGGACTTGGACAATTGGACGCCAATTTTGAGGGGAGGTCAAAGACGCCGCCAATCGCGCAAGGCCGGAGGGGTCGGTGCCTCGTCCGTCGCAGGTAAAATGGGACGCATCCACGACGAGATCATCGCGTGTACGTCGGCAAAGTTTGGGTGGTGGGCGGCATTGTTCAAAGTGCAGGTGAGGGCGATGCCTTGTTCAAACTTTGTTGTTCATTCCATTGCTGTGATGTCGTACATGCCGCATTGTTCCCACCTTGGCGGGCCTCGACTATCACGGTAAATTCATATGCGCCCGAAGCTGTAGCGACCGGGATGCGAAAATAGAGCTTGATGATGCTTATTGTGAGGGCGGCGTGTACCAGAGGAGTCGTACCTTGTGGAGATAGCGAGACTGATGGGTGGTAAGGTGTCGATGGGGGCGTCGCATTGTCGTAAACGGTAGAGCAGGCGAGATAGTGGGGGATGGATCGCAGGATATGAACGCGTGACGGCGCACCGCATGGGTAGATCAGATTGTCTGTATTGATTTGCGCGGAGATCTGAGAGGATATGTTTGGATCTGGGACGGGGACAAGGTTGGGTTGAGCGGGAATAAGAGGGAGATGGGAAATAGGACGGTGTTCGGCTCGCTTGTACAGGCGTGTTAGCGGAAATGACATAAAATAATAAAAGAGTGGGGTGATGATACTAATTATAGTAATTTAATTGAAGATCGCTGTATTGCAGGGACATAAGCTCGTCCTCCTCGACATGGGTTCATTCTTTCCGTTTCCCTCCCACTTCCAACTAACTCGCAATGGCTGGTTTCCTGCGCAAGAAAGTTACTAGAAAGAAAGAAACAAGTTTACCAATCACTTCTCTACCAACTGCACCTCCTTCCCTCCCTCCCCTCATCCTCGACGCCTCCCTCGTCGATCCCGACCCTCTGTCACGTGCATTACCCACCGCCGCATCCCCGCCCTCTCTCCCGCCCGTGATTGACCTCTTACTCGACGACCACTGGGACCCTTGGAAGGCGTATGGTCCGGTTGCCACGGTATCCAGTCAGCCCCTACCTCCGCAGAATGACCTTGGTAACAAACCGAAACTCACATCCCCCGCCGTGGTTCGCGGACCAGCCCCCCCTCCATCCAACTTCGACTTTGAAGAATCCTTATCCGCAGCCAACCTGACATCAGTCGTCAATCAATTTCGTTCATATCCCCCACCCATACGGCATCACACTTCTCCCGCTCACTCCCCTCAGATGGTCGTTCACAATCCCATTTCGTCAAAGAAGCCCGGATCGAGTTCCAGTCTTTCTTCCAGTAGTCATCACACCGATGCCACCCGGAGAACGATATCTACCTCGGCCAGCTCCCTCGAGGTGAGTCTCAGATCTAGTAGTTTTTCATAAAATATCCGGATGCTCCCCGTCGCCGTACTGTGGAGCTCGGTGATTATCCTCCCGGACGTCTCTCTTGTTTGTCCCTGTTGTATCTGACCTCAGTTTGTATTAGGTAATTGACGTCAACGCACCAGATCGTCCAGTCCTCTCTTATCCAGTCCGTAATTGATATCGAATGTTGCATTACCTGACCCGTTATAAATCAACCAACAGGCCCAGCCAAATGGTTCACTCGTCAACCGGACTCGCTCCTCTTCCATCGACAGCCTCACGCCACTCGCTTCCATCGCTTCGCGTCCCTTTACGACTTTTAACGTTACCTCTCGCGTCTACCGCCCTCCAACAGCGCCCTCTGTCCCTCCCACCAGCTACCCTCACACCCCCGCTCGCCAGGCCCCTCCCGCCCGGCTCCCCATGCTGTACGACATGCAACGCTCAGGAAACCCAGACCAGCCACTCCGCAAAGGCCCCCTCATTTTCACCGCCATGGCTGGCAAGTCCAACACACGCAATCCATATCCATCCCCGCCTCCCGAGTGTACATCACTCGAGCCTCGACAACGCTCCAGTCTCACACGCAGCCCTCAGATTGATCTGCGATTACCGCACAGTCCTCCCTTTTACGCAACCGAGCTCCCACCTTTGGCCCACAAGTCCAGCAAGACTAGTCTTCGTGCGGCCCTAGAGCGCTCTCCTTCCGCTGGCACCAGGGGCGATGCTTTCGACTCTCGCCCTCGCGTTCTGACAAAGGCACGTCCTACCACCCCTCAAAGGCCAACTGGCCACAAAGTTGTTCCGCCACCGGGTAATCCTTTGCTCCTCGATGAAGATCCTTTTGCCCGTGTTGAAGGGGTCAAAGTCATGCCCCGCTCCTCGTCCTCTGCAAGTCTCCGCATGAGCCCTTCTGAGGATGTATCGCCGCCCGTCACTCCAGACGATTACAAGCTCGCACGTCAGCAACGCAGAGGCCAGTGGTTGGAAAAAGCCCCGCCCCCGGCTGTCACAGAGGTCGCCAAGCAGCTGTTGGAGGATGGTGAACAGGAGCCACCTCGAGAACCCACCCCTCCTCCCACTTATTTCCCGATCATGGCATTCATGTCCGACACGAACCTTCTTCCCCTGCTACTATCATATCTATCCTATTCCGAATGGCTTGCGCTCTACAGCGCCAACAACCAAATCCGAGAATTGTTCCAGAGCAGGATCCTTCGCGAATTCCTCTTGGAACGTTACTTGAGCACGATCGGGTATTCAAAGTGGACGTATGAATGGGCAGAGCCACTCGAATTGTCTAACAAGGTACGTCACTTGCCCCTCTATATCCCTTGCGTCTGGACTGACACGATCGGACAGGATCTGCACAACTATCTACGAGGCGTGGCGATGCCAGCCCATCAGTATGCCCGCCTTTCCACCGCGTACCTGCAACCTAAAACAGCAAAAGAGGTTGCTACGACTGCTGATGCGTCAGATATAGATATTCTTGCCCTCGCACAGACAACCCGGGCCTACACGAGAGTCGTCTTGCGTCTCCGAGCTCAGGCTGAATCAGAGGCCAAGCACCTCAAGACACTCCAATCGGTCGAATCGGGTCAGGCCCAGGCCTCCCGTTCAGGCACTCGACAGCCAAGCGTTTCGAGCAGGGCGCCATCCCCGACTTCGTCTCGTTCTCACTCGCGTAATCATTCCCGTGGGAAGAACGAGCGTGGCTCATCTTCCTTGTCGTCACTGACAACGTCGAGATTCAGATCGCCTCTCTATCGACCTGGTCGGGCACCGGTTTTGCGGGTCTTTGTACCTTCTCCCGAAGGAGATTGGTTGTCAGATGCGGGTGTCGTGGAATGCGAAGCTGAACTCAAACGCTCGGGCGTTCTCAAGCTCCTTCAGGTGGGCGATATTGTGTGGGACATTGCTGTAGGGGATGAAGGCAACCTTGGCCGCTTGGTCTGGGACGGGAGCTATCTTGTGGTACGTGTCCTCGAATTTGTGATGACCAGCGCTCCGACACACGGCACGGCAGGATTTGGATTACAAGTACTCCCGCGTGGGCGAACTGTCCCCTTATTTCCACAGCTTGGCGTTTTCTCCATCCTACTTTCATCGGGTTATTCGAATCGGTGGTTCTGCGACGCACAATCCCCATTGCAACCCCATCATCTATGTTGACGTGAGTCCGTGGGGACATGAGATCGCAGCCAATCTGCAGCTGTTGCAAGACCGGGCGCGAACAGAAACGTGAGTCTTCTTTCATTCCTCTTTGATCGGTGCTCACCCAACTGCAGACCGCACGGTGCATTACACGATGTCGTTCGATGGGTGCACCGCACTACGTTTGTGATTCGACCGCCTGTGCCGCCGCACCCCGGGCAGCGAACGCGGAATCTGCGCATTCCCATTCCGCACACAGATGGCTTCTTTATCGATCCCGGGTGGTACGGCAAGGTGGTGCTCGAGTCCGAGGGAACCCATGAGGGCCTTGCGGATCTGCAGGCGCGGTGTGGGCATGGAGTGTTTCCGCCCCGAGCGGAGACCCTTGCGACCAAGATGCGGAATGAGAAGGAAAAGGTGAACAGACGGGTCTGGCGGATCTTGCGCGAAAAGAGGTACGTCTCTGTGATTCGTAGTGGGATAGTTGGCTGATTAGAAGTAGTCGGCCCGGGGAGATTTGGCTCCGAGCGGTGCAGGTCGGGGAACGGATAATGTGACGATCTGGTCTGTTGATGATTTGGAATGTTACGTTCTTGCCTTTTTCTCATGCACGTCCGTGCTCTCCTCATGTCTCTGTCATCTCTGATATCGTAGAACGGTGTAGCTTACTTTACTACTTGTATCTTTCGCTTATTGTTTGTCATTCCTTTGGGTAGTTTACGAATGTCATGGTTGATTTTCTATGCACGTGACTCGTCGCGTCGCGGTGCCGCTTGATTTTTCATCTTGTTCATCTCGCCTCCACTATCGTTCACTTGTTCGCTGCAGCGGGTCTGTATCCTTTTATTTATCCAATCATGTTGTACGCCTACGTCCTCCTCGCCTATCTCCCCCTCGTCCTCGCCTCGCTCTACCCAACCCAACCCGTCCAAGCGACCGTCTGGCCCGCCGACCAACCCGTGCTCATCACCTGGATCGACAACGGCGGGTACCCCACCCTAAACCAAACCGGCTCGCTCGACATTTGGCTCTGGCGCGATACCCACGTGAGTACGCGCGTGGGTGTGGAATAACCGACGCTGACGGGGGAACAGACGAGTTTGGTGCGACTCGCGAAATCGGTGGATCCTGGAGCGAAGATGGCAAATGTGCAGGTGCCTGGAAATGTGTTGAACCCGGGATCAACGTAGTGGGTCTCGTTTCCTCTCCTTGAGTTTTCATTTCTCGGTTGCTCGGGAGTAAGAGTGCGCGTCGGTGCCTGCGGTTTGCGTGGCTGTGTGCCCTGGACTCCCGGTCATCATGGCGTTTGCGGACTTGTCGCGCGCTTTTCGGGGGGGTTTGAGCGTCGGTGCCTGTAGCTTCCCTGGAGGTGCTTCCCGATCATCATTGCGCAATTTTGTCGGCGCACTCTATTTCCCTGGACTGTGCAACGCACTTTTTTTTGTGGGCTCATCGGGTGCTTTTTGGGGGGAGTTTGAGGGTCGGTGCCTGTAGCTTGGCTCTGCGTGGCTGTGTGCGCACTCTATGGCCCTGGCGTCCGAGTGTACCGGCGAGTCCGAGGAGCATCTCGAGATGGTGCTGCGCGACGGGAGAAGAGAAGGTGATGTCGAGAGTCGGGCACTGCTTTGTGCGGACGGGTAGTGCGGAGGTAGGCATGCATGTGTGCTTGCGATGCCACCTCCATCTCTATCGCCCCGTTGAGGTGGGCCCGCAATCACGGGCAGAGGACGTGACTGGCTCAGAGATGATAAGAGTGGATTACTCATGCTTGCTACATAGTACGCTGCGGTTTACGACCAGCGAACCGATCAATACGGTCATTTATTCGGCTGATTTCGTGATCTTGCCTGCGAACACGTCGTGTCCGGATGCGAGCGTAGCGCTGGCGACGCAGAACGGGACCGCGACTACGACGACTGGGTTCGCCACGAGTACGATGGGCAAGATGCCTTTGGGGACTCCTCCGCCCTCGGGGACGACTTCGAGCAACGGGGGACCGACGCAGCAGCACCGGGTTGCGAATGCGGGACGAAGAGGCGTCGATGTGGAGAAGCTCAAGTTTCGGTTTGTGTTTGTGATTTGGCCAGTGTTGATGGGGATCACGATGGCGTTGTGAAAAACTTTTGTATCGTAGACGTTTCTCTTTTTTTCCTTGATTTTGTAGCGCTAGTGTAGAAACGGATGTGAGTGGTTGAAAGTTTTGTCTATTGGGACAAGTGTGATGATCAGTATATCGATCATGCCGCCCGAGTTTGGAGAATGGGTCTAGCCAGGCTGGAAAGACAAGTACCACATATCACCATCGTTTGTTACCCAAATACTGGGTTACGAACGATGGAGATATCTGGCACCTTTGTCTGAGTTGAAGAGTGATCAAAGATTTGCGGTTGTCGAACTGCTCATTGTCGAGGTCGAGGAAAGGTTTGTGTTGCCAATTTTGGACAATAACTGAGTAAATTACGTAATTTTATCTGATTATAAAAGTAAATAATTATAACGATACCAGACCTCCCAAGCCACTGAATCGTATTCGCTCCACCCTGGCCTTGATCTTTGTTTGAGATACTATGATATCCAACTCTCCAGGTAAGTGGAGCAACGTTACTAAAAAATAAGCCTTGGGCTCGAAGGCCAATATGATATTGAGTTTCAGTCAGTCTTCAAGTGCGATGATCTCCGAGTTGTCGCATAGTTCGAGCCTACCATGGATGCGGGTTGAACGTGGACTTGTGCTTATGGTGTCTTTGTGAATCTGATGTCCATTGATTTGTTATCTGGTACAATTGATAAAATAACATTTGTACAACATTACCCCAAATAACGAGCGATTGAAGTCGTTCAGAACTTGCCAGCCGACTCAGGAGCACAAGTTTACCTTTGGTAGCGCAGATTCTAAAGGGACGAATGTTGTCAGGGGTGTCGCGATTGGCACAGGAACAACCGACAAGGTTTTGCTTTCTACTGTAGCAAGACTGGTAAACAGGAGGGGCTCGAGGGCGAATATGATATCGAGTTCCAGTCAATCTTCAATCTTATCGTGATCTCTGAGTTGTCGCATAGCTCCAGTCGAACACCTCGGAATCAGTAGACACCAGAAAGTATCAGGTTCGATCAGTTCTTCAAAGTCGAGCAACTATACTGTATAATTTAAACAAGATCAGATCCTACAGAAAAACAACTAGGACGCGTCCCGGCCTGGGATGATCCCCACCTCGCGCCAATGCTGTAGCCAACGCCGCACGTCCGTGATTCCGAGCGCGTCCACGCCGCGCCACGACGGCGAGACAAACCCCGCTCCGCCAGCCGCAGCTGGGACGTGTTCGAACATGCGTATGGGCGAACCGGGGTCGCGTGCCCGCGCGCGATGAATGTGCTGCAGCACAGTCAGCGCGGGGTCATCCATGGGGGACACACAGCCGCTCGTGTGCACCCGTTCCTCGAGCAGCGCGGTCCATTGCGGGAGGGCGAGAAGGGGCAAGCAGAGTTCCGTACCGATGCAGCGGAGAAGTGCGAGGGAGGAGACGGGATGTGGATGGGTGATGTGGACATATGGCGAGGTGGAATTGCGCATCCCAGTGACGGCCTGCGCTGCAATGTGAACCGGTACCCAATGAACGACCTAGACGTGTGCATACGTGAGCCGGAAAAGATGAGGATGGGGGTAGGATGCTGGCGAGAAGGACGTACCTCGTCGACCTGGGGAAGCGCACCGAGTGCGATGCCGAGGTGCACGATCATAGGGAGAAGGGCTTCTTCTCGCCAGCGCCCGTTGGTTGCGCCGCACAGAGGGCCTACCCGGATGATGATTGGCCGGAGAGGGGTTTCGAACGTGGCAGCCGCGAGAATCTGTTCGCCTACCCACTTTGACTCGCCATACACGCTTCCGGTTGTGTCACATGCGCGGAGTGGACCCTCGGAGGTGACTGGGCTTGCTTCCTTGCTTTCGGATGTAAATTTGAGGGCACTTTGGGGTGTATCGGTGGTGCTAATGAATAAGAGGCGAGACGGCGTGGGATGGGGGCTGGAGAGGGCGAAATCAATTAGGTTCCGGAGGATGCGAAAGCTACCGTCAAAGATCCTGAGGGACAGGTTGTCATCGCATGTGGACAGCCATGCGTTATGCACGATGTGGGTCACAGAGGAGAGAAGCTGCAAGCACCACATCAGTACGGTGAGAGACAATATCAATAGAGCCCAAAAATACCTCTTCGTACAGTTCTTGGACTAGACCAAGTTGACTCTGACTTGCGTCTGTTTCAAGCAGAATCAACTTTGGGTGACGAGCGAGAGCCAGATCCAATCCACACGATTCGAATACGGATGCTTGCTCCTTTACCACAGGACCTGCCATTACTTTCCTGCGATTGAGAACATAAACTTCCTTGACTTTCGGGCTTTGCAAGAATTGTGCCAGTAAATTTGAACCAAATAGACCCGTCGTCCCGGTGACCAAGATAACATCACCTCGAGGTTGTGTTGTTGAGGGTTGGTGAACTGGAAAATATATGCTGTGGGACTGCACTGTATTTATCATCTCGAGGTAGCGCGCCAGATGCAACTCGGTTCTGCGATGGAAATCTGCCAGTGCGGTGCGCGTTGCGAAAGCAGCAAGACTGGTGATGGTGGAATAACGATAAAGGATGTCATCAGCGAGCTTTCGTGTGTTCACCTTCGCAGTGGTCTGAAGAGCCTGAAAGAGTATTATGCGAATGCGTGTTGCTAATAGACTGCGGAGAAATGTCAAGGGACATACCAAGTAATTTAAGGGACATACCCATTTATTCCATGATGAAAGAAATCGGCGTCATCATCGAGCTTCTTGCCAAACACAGCGACTATGACTCCCCGTACATAAACCAAGGAGTTCATGGGGCTCCAGACCTTGGGTGGATTCAATGCCACGTGTGCGGCTCGAGCTATGGTCTTGTAAAGTGCATTGATTTCACTGGTGTATTCAACCAGTGTATCTCGTCTGTTTACTCGAGAGGAGGTGTAGATGAAAGGTTTCGTAGGTACTGAAAAGAGGACCATCTAGGGAAGTTGAGGTCAGTATATTGAAACATCTCACGAGAAGGCTTTCAGACCTCTTTCTGAACGCGAGCGTGTTGAGGTGCGAACATGTTCATGCGTTTGATGGCAGGCCTTGACAAATTGGTGAGATTAGGCCCCTTGAATGGTACGAACGACGTTACTGAAGTATATTTATTGCTTCTTCCACTTGGTTTGGATCATCTCTGTCAACCTGGAAAGTGTCCTTCAACTCGATAAGAATGCCGGCGCTATATCTTCCGTGTCCAAACATGATTGCAGAATGTACAATTGGGTGCTCTGTGATGATATTCTCTAAAATAAGAACTTAGAATGCTGATTTGATAGGGAGGGAGACGCGCATGTACCAAGAAGCACTGGATTCGTCTTTCAGATGGTAAGATGACAATGAGCGGGGAGAGTACAATGGCGTACCACTTCGCCGGTGATATGTAGAAAATGCTCCGTACGTGCATCCCGAGGAGTTGAAGGCAAGGAACGGAGAGAAAGGGACCTAAATGTCATAATGAACTATGTACTTGCCAGAAGACGTGGAATCGGAGGGTTGCACAGGGGGCCATTCGGATGGCCTATTTTCAATATATACCAGAATTTCGCCATCAGAGAGGCCTGTGTAGTGGGCCTGCAGATTGACAACGATAAGCGGGTCAGTGACAGTGCTCTTGATGGTCGGAATCACTGCATCCCGCACAGGGTGGTCGGAATCAGCGGAAGCAGTGCTGCCAGTGCATGCCAGATTACACTGCTGATACCTACCTATATGCATATATTGCAACTGGCGTCCCTCGACTCGTTTAGCTTGATTGTGAGTTGCAAGGGACTTTATCTCTTGCAGAAGCGTTGGGCGCAGAGCTTTAATTTTCCCATGGGCTGCGTTCCCTTCCTACTAGACTTCCAGATTTAGCTAATTAGCTCAACAAGTTTTTAGATCTTTTCGCCGCTCATTCCATGGTCCAGCAGCTCAAGCAACCGAATGAATCCAACATACACCCTGGAGTGCACACTCAGGTTCCTTCCAAGAGACAACGAGTCTCTTGAATCAACACAAAAACTTGAATGAATTGGACCCTTGGTGTGGGAGCCCCTTCGGGTAGGAATCAAACACATTAATTGATTCAACGGTTATAGGACTAGCTCCGGGCCGTTTGATTTCCCTCCTGGTTGAGCGCACGTATTTCTTTTCTTTTTACTACTATGAACACTACTTCTGACCATGACCTGTTCAAAAAGTTGGTCTATGTGGGCATAAACCTGCAGGATATCTTGTATGGTAAGTTTGACAACTCGTACATCTGCACATGCATTCGGTTTTACATACCTGCTTCCTTGTTCCAGGCGTCGAGCTGGCGCTCTATTTTAGGACCATGTATGCTTTGCTGAACCACCCGGGAGAGCGCACGAGATCAGACATGTTTTTAGCGATCTTTACCAGCGCGATGTTGTTGATGGCGACAATCTGGGTATTCACGCAGGCAATATTCTGCCAAAAAATACTGGGGGCAAATTCTCTGGTTGGTCCAAGTGCATCAGGTTGGTACATGGATTTGGCGACGATGTCGCCCATCGTACTTCAGCTCATGACAGATGGCTTGATGGTAAGATATGTCACGTTCTACAGATCTCTTCAAGTGTTTATTCCTGGTTCTAGCTTCACCGCTGTTGGCTGATATGGGGTAACTATCGCGTCATCATAATACCTTCGATTCTGTGGGCCGGAGCTCTTGGTGGGAACCATTCCGTCCATATTTACAGCGCACGCTAACCGTCCATCGAACAAGTTCTGGGAATTGTAGCCAACTGGACCTCGACTGTTACTGGAGGAGTTTACTTCCATGGTCGCGTCGTTCACCTTGGCCTGGCTTACTACGGCGTCTCCTTCTTCCTGACGGCAATGCTGTCATCGATGATCTGTTATCGTCTCGTGTGGCACGGCAGGCTTGTGAAGGAGCACCTCGGGGGCGAGTTCGCATCAACCCACTTCACTGTTGTTGCGTTAGTCATTGAATCCGTGCTTCCCTGCACGCTGTGTGGTATTGCCTTTTTGATATCGCTCGGGATGGAGAATCAGCTGATGGCGGTGTTTGGGTACATCCATACGCTGTTGCTAGTATGCGGTTTCGTTCCTTTGATTGTATGCGGAGCTCATGACGTCGATGTGTTGCAGTGTATATCGCCACAAATGTTGATCCTACGTGTAGCAATGAAGCGGTCGACCAACGATGGTAATACGGAGCTGAAGCAACCATCCTCGACTGTCAAGTTCTCCCCTCAGGAGCAAACGACGTCCGGGACTGTTTCTGATGTACCATATGCGCAGGTCTCGGAGTCGTCTCCGAAAGGAAACCAAGATATGGTGTACGAATTAATTGAGCGTGGGCTGCAAGCGTAGCATAGTTCCAAAATCAATTGTATGTTACATGTTTGTTTATCTCTCTCAAGCTTTCAATCTTTTGCGCAACTTTTCCAGATAGTTTACATACTTACAAACCTGGTCTTGTTGCCCTGCGGCTTCTATCAAGTAGGTGATACCTTATGACTGTTGCGTTGTGCTTCAATAACGTGCAGATTCATAAGATTGTTTCAAGTTTACAGCTGAACCCAGATTGTCTAAAACGTCTCTGATTATATCCCTCAGACCATCGAGATGGCTGAGCCTATCTGCGCGCACTTGTGCCTCACGTTCCACTCCGAAAGGACGAGATACATCGCCGTGCCTTGCTTGTGCACGGCCCTCATTTGTAATCGGGTATCGCGAAAGATCCCCTCCATCAATGCATCCAGCTCGACGGTGAACATGTGGACGACAAAAGTTCTTGTTTGATAGTCACAATTGCTCAATGCAAGCGAGAGCACATGAACGCGGGGTATTCGAGCTCGAACATTTATTACCATGCATCGCCGCATTGGACGAGCCGTAGAAACATCATGACAAAGTAGGTGGTCAAGGATGCATGGGATTTTCTTGTCGGATTGTTTCAGCTAAATAGCCATTCCCCTTTCGAACCCACGAGTCGCTGAGAAGTGCGGGGTAATATTAGGGAGTGTTATGGCTGTCGCAACGACGCGATCATCACGGACGAGGACGATACTCACAAGTCAACGTCCGAAACCCCTTCTCCGGTGAGAGGGTGGTCCGATACGGATGTTCCTGCGATTAGCCACACTTTTCTGGTGGAGATGTCATAGCATGAGAGCAAATGATCTTTGTCTTATATGCCGTGAAGTTGGGTCGCTCCAAGTTATACACCAAAAGGAGGAATAAAAAGAAAGTCACGGAGTCAGTGTCGAACTCACATTGTCTTATGGTACGATTGCGATCTGCGTGAGACCGAGTGGAACCTTCGTACTAAACGGAATGTTAGGCATCCTTTGGTATCTTACATTGCTCCAATATGGCTGCAGGTTGCGCTGCCAGGGATCGGTGCTGCCATTGTGGGTGCATGACATATATGTCTACTGATCACGTGACAAGCGGACAAAGTGTTTACCGATTCTGCCCGCAAATTGCTGTTTCTTATCCCAAACATGTTCCAACTGCAAAAAGCCACGCAAAGAGTACGTCCTGCTATCCTTACTCTTCATATACATCCCTCACAGTCACCAAGCACGTCTCACGGCGGTTGCGGAATGCTACTGTTCAACTTGCAGCATGGAATGCTCACCGTGGGCTCGCTACACCCTCTGGCTCGTATGACACTGTCATTATTGGCGGAGGTAAGCTAAGTAACTCGGATGGAAGGCGTGTATTTGATGACTGCTGTAGGTCCTGGTGGTTATGTTGCCGCTATCAAGGCCGCGCAACTTGGGTTGAAGGTGCCCAACTCTAACGTGTCACTCACACCCGTGCTAACGAGTTCCAGACTGCTTGCATCGAAAAGCGTGGCTCTCTTGGTGGAACATGTTTGAATGTCGGATGCATACCGTCAAAAGCCATGCTCAACAATTCACATATCTACCATCAAACAAAGCACGACCTGGAGAAGCGCGGTATTGAAGGTATGCAGTGCTCGCGTTGCTCATGATACGAGTCCTTCACTCAATCGTTTATAGTCTCGGGCGTTTCACTCAATTTGCCTCAGATGTTGAAGGCCAAGGATCAATCGGTCACCGGGCTTACAAAGGGTATCGAGATGCTTTTCAAGCAAAACAAAGTAGACTACTTCAAGGGTACCGGTTCTTTCGTGTCTCCAACTCGTATCGCTGTAAAGCTCCTCGAGGGTGGTGAGACCGAAGTCGAGGCAAAGAACGTTATCATTGCTACTGGCTCCGAGGTTACACCGTTCCCGGGAGGCGCCATTGAAATAGATGAGAAGCAGATCGTCAGCTCAACAGGCGCACTTGAGCTTCAACAAGTGCCAAATAAGATGATCGTCATTGGCGGTGGTATCATTGGTTTGGAAATGGGCAGTGTTTGGAGTCGGCTCGGCGCTGAGGTTACTGTCGTCGAGTTCCTTAGTGGCATTGGCGGTGTTGGCATTGACGAGGAGGTTGCGTGAGTGTTGCAGTAAGCCCTTCATTTACGCTATCTAATCTTTTTTACAGAAAGCAATTCCAAAAGATTCTGACGAAGCAGGGCCTCAAATTCAAGCTCAACACCAAGGTGTTGTCCGCTGACAAAGTTGATGGTAAAGTCGTCGTCAAAACGCAATCCGCCAAGGGCGACAAGGAAGAGATTGTAAGTAGTACCATTATCTCCTCTATATAAGAAACTCATGTCCACCTTAGCTCGAAGCTGACGTCGTTTTGGTTTCGGTTGGCCGTCGTCCATATACGGAGGGTCTCAACCTCGAAGCCATTGGTGTCGAGAAAGATAACAAGGGTCGCATCATCATTGACGATCAGTTCAACACTTCGATCAAGAATATCAAGTGCATTGGTGACGTGACCTTTGGGCCTATGCTTGCTCACAAAGCTGAGGAGGAGGGTATCGCTGCTGTTGAGTTCCTCAAATCTGGCCACGGCCACGTCAACTACAATGGCATTCCTTCTGTCGTCTACACCCACCCAGAGGTTTCCTGGGTAGGACGGACAGAGCAAGAGCTGAAAGCCGCCGGTGTTCAATACAACGTTGGAAAATTCCCCTTTGCTGCCAACTCCCGAGCCAAGACGAACCTCGACAGCGAGGGCTTTGTCAAGTTCCTCTCTGAGAAGGAAACCGACAGAATTCTTGGTGTACACATCATTGGTGAGTTTTTCGTTTCTCGTTTTCATGAAGAAGCGCGTTTAAGCGGAGCACAAGGTCCCAATGCTGGTGAGATGATCTCGGAGGCAGTCCTCGCTCTGGAGTACGGTGCAAGCTCGGAAGACATTGCTCGTACGACGCATGCTCACGTATGTTTCTGCTTCGTTTGTCCCATGCGATGCCTTGACGTTTTCCGACTCTCTAGCCCACGCTCAGTGAGGCATTCAAGGAGGCCGCCATGTCTGCATACGGAAGGGCAATCCACTTTTAGATGAGGTTATATTTTATCACTGTTGTTGTCCATCGCATGCAATGTACTGGAACACATTCGCAACGCCGTCATTCCGCCTTGCTTTTAATTAATGTAATCCTTGCCTAGACGTCATCACTCATACCTCCAATTCTCGGTTGCCGGGACTGTATCCCTGAAATACATCCGGTTTACCTTTTGAAACTTCTACGGTGTGTCTGGATCTATTTTGAACGTCTTACGAAACGGTACCCCGAGTTTTGAATAATAAACACTTTTAATGGGTGGAACACTATGCCTTTGCTGAGATTTAGCCTGTCTTTCCCTCTTCAACGTGACTGAATATGTATTTTATAGTCTGCTACACGCTCTGGACTGACCCAAAATTTTACATACAGCAAAAGCAACCACCGACGTCTCCAATGTCCCTACCCATTCGTGTTGACTCGAAACACTTGAAGGACCAACTGGTACGTGCCTGCACTACACGCTGCTAGCGAGCGACATGGATGGTTTGATGGCGAGCGCATGTATAGTACTTGCAAGGGGACCTGTACTACATATCGCTATACGGCAACTCGGTAGCAACATGTGTTTCCAGACGTACCACCACACCATCGGTCTCCTTCTCCTTCTCCATCTCAGTTACCCATTGCGCCAAATCCATCTCTATACCAGCAACCTTTTCCGGTGGCGTTGTCATCCGAGAGGAGTATGAAACATCCCAAAACACCACCTCGACGCGCTCCAGTGCAGCCACCCCCGCTGCGCGCGCACGCGAGCCTCCACGCGAACGAAACACGGTCATCATCGCGTCAAGATAGACCCGTACCGAGGTTCCCAAGGTGATCTCCCGTAACTCGGGCACCAGCGGCGTTTGACCCCTCGGCATGGGTAAGACTTTCAGCTTGTCAATCACATGGCCAAAATCATCATATGATAGCAGATAGGGGACGTAGTGGAACGACAAGAGCATGCCTGAGAGCTCGAGGCAGCGTAAAATTGCATCGCTGGGAAGATAGGCCTTTTTGATGGAGAGGTGGCGGAGTGAACATCTCGAACGTTCCAAGAGGTTTGGAAAGCTATACCCATCTCGGGGTGGAGGTACATCTCCCGAGGTTTCTGAATCAATTTCAATTTCCAGCGTTTCCAGTTGGGGTAGGGAGAGAACGCCGATGACTTTGTCCGCATTTGCCTTGTAGGAAGAAAGTCGAACGCGGAGTGTTTGCAGACGGGGAAGAGTGATTTTCGGCCATTCGATAGAATGGTCTTGCGTCTTGCGTGTGTTCAAGGAGCATGTGATGAGGTTTCGACAGAGGGCGAGACACTTGACATGTCCAAGTGACAAGCCCTCGGACGTAGGATTAGTTAAATATTGGAATGATACCTCCTCTAGTTTCTCCCAATGAAGATTGGTTTTTTTGACTAGTGACTTCCCAGGTCCGCAATATGCAAATGACTTGAGGTTCTTGGCAGACCCCAAGTCCAGACAGCCGGCGAGATAGTTTGGGTACATGTCACAGGAAATGTGTAGATGTTCTAAAGAAGACAAGTCGCACGACGGTGTAAATCTTAAGAGATAGGGAAAATATTCCCGCCGCAAATCGAGCGAGATGCTTTTCCAGCGACGTGAATGCATTCGAAGTTCATCGACGAGCAAGAAGATGAGTTCATCCATACGATTGGGATCGTGATAATCCAAGTATTCAAGTGAGATTGGCAATGTACCTGATCGTTTCAAGTGCAGGTCGAACATGAGTTTGACCCTCAGCAGGACTATTATGGGACGCGACGAGTCTTTGGGGACAAAAAAGTGCATGAACGACCACAGATGAGGATCTGATTCTGCAATCATTCTCCAATGTCTGCAGACTTGGGCAAGGCAAAAAGGACCTTTTGCAGGTAAGGTGATGTCAACTTCGAGCTTGTCAAAGGGAACTAAGAGCCGGAAAATATAGGACAATACTTCAGGAGGGATGTGTGTCATGGGGGAGCGTGGCAGCATCTCGTGTTGTAGGACCGGAGTCAGCTGGGATGTTTGATCTGCACAACGATAAGATCAGCGCACGCCGTAGAAACGTACAGAAACGCACAGAAAATTGGTGGGATATGATTGTTGTGCAGATGGCAGGTGGCGCAAAACGAAAAGGTAGGGGCTTATTAGGGGTTGATCAGGATCTACATACCTAGGTTTACTGATTACAATTTCATGCCCGGTGGTCAAGAATTCCAGCGCTGAGCGCTGAGCGCTCCCTTAATCCCCGAGGTAGCACTAGACGACGTTTTGTCGGACCACAATGCTCGTTGAATGTGGGTGGTGCAGACTGCGGCGAAACAAGTACCGCGAACAAGCCAACGAGTACCTTGGTACATGGACTTGTAAATTTGACATCTATCTAGTCGTATCCCTTTTGAACAACTTACGAATGGCCCAATGTCTCGCCACCGCGGGTTATGATAGGTAATTAATCATAAATGATGTAAATAACCAAATACATTTCATAGTCTGCTACACGCTCTGGACTGGGTAGCGATATCGCTGACCGGATGATTTACATACAGCAAAAGCATCCACCGACGTCTCCAACGTCTCCCCTACCACCTCGCCACCGTCCTTCCTCTCGCTCTCCATCTCAGACACCCATTCTGCCAGCTCTATCCGTAAACAGGTAGCCTCGACCGATGGACTTGTCAAATGACGGGCAGATGGATGCCTTGCATGTAAAAATATCGCCTCGACGCGTTGGAGTGGAGCAACCCCCGCTTCACGCGCGCGTGCACCTCCACGCGAACGAAACACGGCAACCATCGTGTCCAAATAGGCCCGTACCGAGGTCCCCAAGGTGATCTCCCGCAACTCTGGCACCAGCGGTCCTGGCATCCGATCGATCTGATCCCTCACCACAAGGGGCAAGACTCTCAATTTGCAAACCAGATTCCCAAAATCATCTTGTGATAGCGGGTCTGGAATGTAGCGAAAGGACAAGAGCGTGTCTGAGTAGTGGAGACAGCGTAAAATTTCAAAACTGATGAAATTGACGTCTTGGATGGAGAGGTGGCGGAGTAAACACTTTGAGCGTTTCAAGAGGTCCGAAAATTGAAACACTATCAAGAGCGGAAGTCCACAGTCAGACGTGTCTTCTGCACCAATTTCCAGCGTTTGCAGTTGAGGTAGGATGAGATAGTCGATGACTTTGTTCTCGCTTGCCCACTTGGAAAGTCGGACGCGGAGTGTTCGAAGGCAGGGAAGAGTGATTTTTTGCCACTCGCGATAATGACAAGCATCTTCAGTACGTGTGTGCAAGGAGCACGTAGTTATGTTTTGACACAGGGCAAGACACTCTAAATGTTCATATGACATGCCAGACCGGTGATAAGGGCCCACTATTTGGAGCGAGAATTCCTCTAGTTGTTCCCAGCGAGGGTTGATATTTTTGACTGGTAAGTCCCTAGGTCCGCGGTATGTAAATGATTTGAGGTTTTTTGCGAACTCCAGGTCCAGACAGGCAGCAAGTTCACCAATGCATAGATGTTCCAAAGAGGAAAGGTCGCACGGCGTAAACGTCAAGTCAGGAAAATAATGGCCTGACGAATCAAGCGAGATAGATTTCCAACGACGTGAATGCGTCCGAAGTCGATCGACGAGCAGGAAGACGAGTTTTTTGTCACGCTGGTGACCACTAACGTACAGTGTGAGTGAGATCGGCAATGTACCCGACCGTTTCAGGTACAAGTCAAAAACGAGTGCGACCCTCTGTGTGCCATTCTTGTGGGGTATAACCGAGTTGGAGCCAGGGACAGAAAGGTGGATGAATGACCATAGGCGAGGATCTGATTCTGCGATGGTTCTCCAACGGCTGCAGACTTGACCAAGGCAAAAAGGACCTTGGGCAGGCAATGTGACAGAAAGGGGTTTGTCCAAGAGGGCTACATAGAGCAGAAAAACATGGGATAATACGCGGGGAGGGAGGCATGTCACGGAGGGCCGCGGCATTATCGAGTCGCGTGGGTTCTGCAGCAGATGCGGTTGAGGTACCGCCTGTTTAACCTACGTGAATGCAGTGGTCATTCATGAGCGCAAGAAGCCGTAAAAAGTGCAGAAACGCACAGGAGGTTGATGGGTCATGGTAGGGTCAGAGTCCATGCGTGAATCAGGTTAGACTACTCAGGCCTAGGGGCCTGAGGTGCTTTGATAGGGTGGTTGTCTCACATTTCGTAATCTTTTCTGACTCTGGAGTTCGTCAAACACCCTGGGTCCAGGAATACCATGTTCCTGACTCTTGAAAGCTGACAGGGCCACTCACCGGTGATGTAAGTGCGATGTGCGGGCGAGCGTGCAAATGGCAGTTGGGTGTGAGACAGTGAGAGTCGCATGCTAGTAGATAGTAGGACGTCAGATGAACAGTACTGAGCTTTTTTTTTTCTAGGCCGGTCACTCCTAAGTGCAAGTGCAAGTTCTTGACTGCAGTGCTTGCCACCTGGGCTGCAGAAAATTTGAGGGCTGGGACTGTTGACGTGCCTGCACTACTACATCGGTAGCGGCGCAAAAGCGCCAAGTCCCCGACTCCGGGTCCAATACTACATACTTAGACACTAGTCGAGTTTTCTCTTATACACTTGTCCAAAAAAAAGAATGCCATCATCGTGGCCACTCCACTTCGCCCATTCATCCCCACCGTGCACGCGCTGGCCCATCTCACCTGACACCCATTCACCCTCGCTTGTTCACCATTCTTGCACCGTCCACCACTCATGCGGGGGCGCAACAAGCACCCACCCACCCAGCCGCTCACTGTCTGTTCAGAATGATGACTGCGGGTTTACCCGCTACGGGTACAGTCCCATCGCGAGTATTGGTACGGGTCCAGGGTTGAGCATACCTGTCAAAAAACCAGCCACATCTGCTGGGTCACGGCCCATACAGCCGAGGAAGTGTGTGCGATCAAGGACGTACTTGATAAGCACGGAACAAGTTGCTCGCCATGATCTCACCGTGAACAGGACAAACGCACATGATATTATGAACACATTGTGCAAATTGAGTGGGTGCGAGTCC
>JBBPSB010000078.1:0-62173 GCA_038093375.1 Xerocomus brunneocitrinus | reverse complement strand
CACAGTTCACCTTGAGGTCGGGCCAGCCTCGGGCTGAAACCCTGTGACCTTTCGCCACCCATGTCAATCATTGTAGCTTCGCCACGTAGTCACCATAGTCCTTCCTGCGTCACCTCGTCTTAGCAATCCCACCTCTTTACTTAATAAAATCACACGAGCGGACGATACACGCAGATAAATACTGTTTTCCGTCGAGAAGATTTGCTGACAGTAGAGATGGACGCTATCATACTCGACTTTAGTAGATTGCGGAAATAACCGGATGGCGCATTGCCTGATCTCAGTGACAGGGTCTCACGGAAGTGCGTCAAACGATGGTGACAGTCAGGAGCGTCACGATACCATCCTGAGAAATGACTTGGCAAGATCAGTCCAGTATTGATTGGCTCAGTGATCGGCATACCGTGGTTGACGCCTGCTGACCCTGGCGCAAGCAAGCCACTGATGTTCTCCGCTGTTGTGGAATAGGAAGTACCACCGTAGCTTGTGTCACCGACTGCTGCCGAGACCAACTCATCCCTGGAGAAGAATAAACAAAACGTGGATCATCAAGTTAGCAAAACGCCCACCTTCCGATATCATATCCATCTGGTGCGATGTTGTGGTTGTCCGTGGCAGACTTCGAATCAAAATCAACATTAGATGAAACCCGCATTCCACGCAAACCATGTCTCATTTACCTCTTCTTTGGAAACCCTGTGGGATAGGATGATAAACTATTCAAGAGAAAAAGCAAGTAAGACAACATACGCTAAAAACAGTGCACCACTGTCGGCCAAAGGACCATTTTGACGGAACACCCTTCACCGTTACATAGTCACAATCACAAATGAAAAAAGATAACACCTTGACATACCGGAAATGATTACCACCGGCCACACTTTCAAGGCACGTCCCAGCGCTAGCATCCCCGTAATCTTCACGAAGCTCAGTCGTTTGATCAACCCAGCCGTTTCCATCACCAAGGTTAGCGGATTGAGGAGTTCCGAGATGGATACTGAGACATTCCGTCGAACTGGGAGATTTAGTGGTATACTATTTAATGGAGTAACTCATGGGATAACTCACAATCCAATAGCACGTGCATAGTTCAAGATGCCATCGTCTGTCAGAACGTCTGGGGAGCTCTCGCCTGATATGATAACCTGTCATTTTATCAGGATAGGAATAATAGGAAGAGAAGGTTGAAAAGCGTACATTCAAGGGCTCTCCTAGGCCGTCTCCTGCGTTGTCGAGCATGGAACCACCACCACCACCAGAAGTAGGGTTGTAGTAAGCTACGTTGCTGCGCACCTGGATAGCGGAACCAAGTCCTAAGACTGAGGAGACAAGGGAGACGACGAAGATCACTCCGAGCGCGAACATGTTTGTTGATGCAAACTGACAGATAGGGAAAAGCCGGGACGAGCCGACAACGTCTCTACTTTATACGTGTTAGCTCATTTCCCTTGCATAGTACGAGGAGCATCTTGATCGAAGTTTACTCACACAGACGCATACCGTTCAAGCGGCCTGTGCCGCTGGGGATACCATGTGATACAAGGTTGGTCATGCGTGTCATGGGAAGTGCACGAGCGTCACGCGTCATCGTTATCAGCAAGGAAGCAAATGAACCCGGAGTTAAGACCAGATATGCTATCCTTGGGTTGCTATGGTTAAATTTAATGCATGTACTATGTAGACATGGATGGAACCATCATGTGGCAGACACCCTACGTGCGTCTTTATGATGTCTGCATTCTTGAGGTAGCTAGTCGTTGCACACGAATCTGGTTAGGCTCAAATTGGTCAATCGAGTAGAAGACTGACGTGACAGGTAAGAGCTTGAGGGTTTTATGCGACATGATACATCGTCAGGTTTCTGATCGTGCCTGGCCGAAACGTATGCTTGTTTGAAGTCCAGTGAGGTACTTTGCCGCCCGTGGACACCAAATTGAGGTGCGCCCGTCCAGATAGTATCCGAATTGTGCTTTTCTGGAAGCATCCAAGGTATTACTGATTGTGTTCAAATGGATGACTCCTCCTTCCAAGTGGTTCGAGAATTTATCCACTTGACGATTGATCCGAATCACGAAGGAAATTCTGCCGAGATTGTACATTAGGATGATAATGTTCCAACTGAGCGACCTCGAAAATTATCCTTGTACCTGGGCACGCCGCAGTAATAGAATACGAATCCCTTCCACGTGGAACGGGGCGACTAGGAAGTCACCGATGCGGCTAGATCTGCGACAGTACCACATGAGAACCAGAAAATGCTGGTGGGAACCGCAGTTCCCGGTGGCAATGAATTCGGCCGTCCCGTGGGCCATGAGAGGCACGCGCCAAAGGGAGTCACTTCTGATCATTTCGCTGATAACCTCTTCGTCGCCCACCTCCTTTCGCCGTCTGGTACGAATGGTAGTCCGCGCAAATGGTCATGGAAGGATAGCGGGTGGGAGAGCGGTTAAGCTCCCGAAGATTTTCCCCCCTACCAGGGAACTGTACACAGGATCCTTGGGAAGGCCTGACGGACGCAGCAAATAGGATCGACTGCCTGGCTTGACCTCTTCCTGAGCTCCGAGTACCCTCTACCGCCGTATTTGCGTCCAACCATCAACCGTGTGCGTGTGTTAAACGTAACGTTTGCTCATCGCCGGAATGCGGGATCTGAGCCGTGTGCGCATCAACCTGTTCGTGCATCATTGGCCATCACCTACTTCATGGTTGTATCGCGCTGTAGGCCCACCAAGCACTCGGACATATACGGATTCCGATCCTTGGGGACATAATGCGATGTTTGGGTGCAAATAGGGAGACATGTTAAGTCGTAATGAGTAATCGTCCAAGGTATCCGATGAGTCAAATAGTAATACTGTCTTTGAGTTGAGCAATCCAAGATTAGTAAAAGAGTGAAGGACTTGTGCGGCAATAGTTCGAGATTAGAATCACCCACTCAGTACTCAGTCGGCAACGCTAATATATTCCAGTCATTTTCTACTTGATCAGTGGTCCTGAAATTCAGGTGAGACCGGAATCACGGTTGGGGGAGCCACCGACATTGTACGGCACACCCGCTCCTCGGGTACATACTATCATTAACAGACGATTTGCCCATTCGTCGGGCTCTTGATGAAGTGTTGTGACGTTCGGCGGGACCTTTCGCAGCTATTCAAGCTCAAGTTCTGAACCATGCAACCATGATTCATCATATGGGTAAATGGATACAGGAATGAAGATGCAGGGCGGATGAGGAGGATGGGGATGGGAGAATAACTTATGTACTAGGACAAATCTGACGTTGAACCATCGCCTCAATAGCTAGCACGTGACACCAATTCTTATTTTGCTACTCCGAGTGCCCACTGGGGCCAGAACGAGGTCTCAAGCTGAGCGACTTGTTGAATGTGGTCGAGGTCCGAAAAAAATACCGGAAGACTGTCCAATCGTCTCAGATTTGCCTTGGTACAGTTCAGAAGGGATGACCCATGCCAACTTCAAACGTTTCAGACGTCTGCCACGAGTACCCTCAAAATTACGCTAATCCTACTAGAACACGATACAAGGGACCACATACAACATGGTGAAGTACAGTAATGTGAGTATAATATACAATGATCACAACGCCTATTCGTACAGGTATCGCAGTCTCATCAGGCCTCAGATGAGCCATCTGCCTTTATCACGGTCTCTCCACCTCCTGCCGTACACACGCGAAACGAACCATCTGCGGACGCCAGGCCCATCACCACGAGGTACAAACTCTGCTGGTCGTCCTCTCCAAGGGGTATGCTCGTGTCCACCTTGAAATCGTGCCACACGTACAGAAAGCGCGACACGACGATACTCGTCAGCGATAGTCCCAAAGCGTGATTATGCCACAGTATAGCTATCAGAAAGGCGATGAATATCAAGACGTGTTGTTGGCCGCATTCGGCCCAATGTGCGAAGCGTCGTATGCCTTTCGGAGATGGGAGGTATCCCGGTCCAAACGTGACAAGCTCTACGTAGCTTGGGAACAACAGCAGGCCACCGCCGACCGCAACGCACCACGGCACGAAGAACAAGGCGCGGAGCACGTGGGCCGGGATCGTTTGGAACGTCAGGACGCATGGCTCGGTTCGTCGGGCCGCTGGTGTCGACGTTGAAGACGGAACAGCACTACGCTGCAAGTCCAAGAAGCTAGGCATGGGGCGTCCACTTCGTTGCTTCTTAAAAGTATCCTTGGAGACACCGGATGTGGAACCCGATATCGTTCCAAACTTGCGTGTGATTGTCTCTTGGTGATATCGATGCTTGTCATACCGGTGGTAAGCATTCAAGCTCAAATGCGAACAAGAACTGAGACTCACTGACGGCGTGCTCACGTCTGAGAAGGAGAATCGTCGATTGGGCAGGCTGTAGAAACCCTGGGTATAGGAGCTCGATATGGGATAATCAGCTTTTCCGCGGCACGGAGCCACGTACCTCCTCCGGATGGGACTTGACAGCTATCCGCTTTCCGAATCTTTCTCTCAGGGGGCTAGGGGAAACGTCATCGCATCTCTGAAATCCCACGCACAGTTCAATGTCATGCTGCTTACGCCGTGGAAGTGGAAGGGAACAAAGGGGCGCACTGACCTTTTTCTTGAACACGGCTAGCGCATGCGCGACCTTTTTGACCCTTTTCACCGCTGAAGAGAGATTGTGATGTTTCGTGGCGACGGTGGGCTTCTCTTGGGGAACCAACTTGGGTTTCTCGGCCAAGACGCTTTGGAGCGCGGGACCGAGATGGAACACCTGCGCATCATCCTCTGGAGTCGTCGTTCCAGACGACGATGCGTATCCAATAGAGTCGACATCTGTATCGGATGACCCCACAGTACTTCTGGAGTGATTGTGCTGCTCCTGCGGGACATTAGCAAGGGTTCTCAAACGTTGGAAGCCAGAGGAAGATCATACAAGGGTATGTAGGGATGGCGATGGATCAATATTCATGGGGATATCTGAGTTGGGTGAGTAGAAGGAGAGTAGACGGGGAAGAGGATGCTGCACTCTTAAGTTTGGGTCTATTTCTATACAGTCGGGCAATGCTAGTCAGGATCATAATCGGTGTCTACGTTTCTCAGGCAGCCCAGTTACAAAAACATGTCATCTCGATGACTCAAGCCTGCGTCTGGCCCGATTGGGAATCAACTGCCGCTCGGATGCATCATGGACGAATTCCTTCATTCGCACTGTGTCACAGAGACAACCAACGCCAATAGAGCGCTTCTGCCAAGGGAATAGCGCCGGTCGTCACATAGATGAGCGAGAGATTATAAGCCGCTTCCCGAGCCACGGAAACGTCCTAAATATGTTGCATTTAGATATTAATGAAAATATTATGGCGCGACCCACGTCATCCTTTCGGTCCTCAACAAGCCTTAACGCCTTTTCATAGTGAGCGACCGCGAGAGTATGCAACCCTGGTGAATCATGCATGAGGCAATTCATAGTGAGAATCTGCGGCACCGCCAATGCGTACCTAACTGCTGGAACGCTCTGCCGAAATTGAATTCGATTTCAGGCAGCACATGTTTTCCAACCTGTCTTCGTGCAGCTCGATACTGCGACAGGCATGCCATACCCTTGGGGAATCACAATTCATTTCAACAGTCCGACATTGTCGTGGATAACGTACCTGAGTAATGAGGTGATTTCGATTGTCCACTTGACGCTGCATAGCCCTACCCAGGGACGAAAGGGCGAGGCACATACATATAAGAGGGTCTTCCCGACAATAGTCGTACGCGTGTAATAAATAAACTTCCCCGCATCAGCATGCCACTCGAATTCGAGTTCGGTTCCGAGACGTACATATCGCACTCTGATAGCTCTTTGCCGCAAGACAAAATTGCCCGTACAAGGTGACTGGGATTGGATTATTCTTCGTTGGCAACCACAGGGGTCTCTTGTCATTCGTAGGAGTAGGATCAACCGCATCGCCGAACTCTTCGGCGTCATCTTCCGCTGCGTCAGGCCCTCTGACCGCATCATCGTCTCCGGCCGATTTGGCGGTCCCTAAGTGGTACCGTTGGCTCGAATTGTTCCATTTTAGGAGTTCTGGCGTTTTCACAGCTCCGTTGCTTAATCGGACCTCTCTCAACATGTGTTTTTGAAGTGTGGAGCTGATGAACGAATCGGCGGGTCGCAAGCCACTGGAGAGTGAGGATAAGAGTATTCGCATTGGTTCGTTATTAAATTGATGGGTGTTGATCAATTTTCGACATTGTTCGACGACGACGCTGTAGTTGTCGACAGCCATCGCACACGCTATCATTGGAGATACTGGTGAGAAGTCAAGGCTCGCGATTCATAAATACGTACTAATAATGGCGAGCCGGATTGTAACTCGCGTTTCTTTGCTTCGGTAAGCGTTTGACATGAGAATGTGACGCAAAACCTCGTCGGCGAGTTCATACTCTCCTCGCCTTGTCAATATGAATGCATACTGCGCAAAAGCCAACATGAGCATACTTTTTGGATGAAACGATTGCCTCACCTGCATGAAAAGCCGAAGCCAGTTTTCAAACGAGACGCCACGAAATGAGTCAACCCTCCCATGAAGTTGGTGACTATCATCTTTCGATTTACGCAAGTGTCTGTCCCGTTCTACATAGATCAGCCACAAAAAGCACTAGAAAGCGGTATAAGACAAACCGCCGAGTTCCAACCTCGACGCCATCCTTTCTTCCTCGGTTTCATTTTGGCGTTGCTGTCGTCGTCTGGGGAACATACCCCGAAAATCGTTGTGCTACCTAGCAATCAGCCGATATGGGACAAGAACTTGGAACACGAACCCTGCTAGTCAGGAACAAATTCCGTGTTTCCCTGAACATCTCCACAAGTTTCTCGGCTTCCAACACCCACTCTCGTGTAGCTTCGTCGCTACATCCCTCACACAGGATACTTGGCCATAGTTCTTCAAGCCGTTTGTAACCGAGCAAGACTTCCTTCTCGCGTTGTTCCTCGAGAGCTTTTAGCTCCGCCAAAGTAAGTCGGCCGTTTTTAGTGGCAACTTTTCCTCTTTGCCGGCTGTGGGACTTTTCGTCAAACAGGGAAGCAGCGGGCTGGGGAGTCGATGATGAACTGGGGAGTCCCGTGCTTTCAACTTGGCCGGGACGGCGCTTCCTCGCATCGATAACTGGCAAATGTGGGCCACGATTCACAAATTAGGAAAATAATGCGTACCTTGGTATACCAATTCAAGTGCCTTGCGTGGTTCATCCATGATTTCATAAAGCTCCGCGAGCCTCATCTTCGCATCGGTATTTGAAGGGTCAGCATCGATGACTTGGGATTGTATCAGCTTTTGTGGTGCTTCGTAGCTGAGGACAGACCCACCCTGTTTGTAGACGTCGGATGCTTCACGTATGTCACCTTGCATTCTTCGGCATGTAGCAACTTGCAAAAGAATGTACACGCTACTTGTCTATACAAGCACCTTAGGAGAAACGTTAATTCATAGCGTGTATATGACGCACCGCAGGGTCAGCTGCAAGGATCTCATAAATTGGAGTGGCATCAGAATACATCTCCAGTTCGAAATAAGTGTCCGCGGTTTCCCCATACAAGGCAGCGTAATCCAGCGAATCCTGTGAGAGAATGATATCCGCATGCATCTGGGGTAATACAAATTGAGACGAATTCGAAATGGACAAGGGAACATTCACAGACCTTTCCCTCATCGTGGTCACCCATTTTGATCCGAGCTACCGTGAGTCGATGACGGGCATTTATATCCAATGGATAGTATCCGGGCTGAACGTCCCCTGTACGGTGCAGGGGCTCAGTCTCATCTTGACCAGGTAGGTCATACTCTCGGTCGTCTTCACATACGTCCCAGAATTTCTGAGCTGCTCTGCCCTGAAGCCATCGACACCCTTTTCGGATCGTATCTATGGCGCGCTCGTGTTCGTTCGTGGTATTGTAAAGATCTGCGAGGACAAGCAATTCAATGAAACCAAACGTTAGTTGTTCACTTTGCCCAGATATGGATGGGTCCAGAGCATGACCGAGGGGACTTGAAGCTTGATTGTGTTCAAAGGCATTCTGGTAAAGGGAGGCGCAGAGCACAAAATCGGCAAGCTCGATGAGAATTGGCCGGAGCTCTGTCAGAGCGGTGTTGTCGTGTGGGAAACGTTTGAGAATCGCCAAGAGAGAGTGACGAGCCTTATGAACGAAATAAGTTCAGATAAGTAAACCGGAAGATACGCTTACCGTTCCAAGGTCACGCATTTCCCTTGCAAGGGTCGCCCTATCCCAAAGAGCGTCCATGTTTTCAGGGTTCAGGTTGTACAATTTTGCGTAACAATACAAAGCCTGCTGGTTGAATCCCAGGTCCCTGAGGAGAATCTCAACAACAAGCATTCATTCCATGAGTTAGGATTACCTGGATTGTCGGGCCAAGCGCTCCCACTCCTCTGAGTCACGTCTGAGATGAGCCCCCATAATGCGTAGCTGAAGAGCCTTCTGTGGTTCGTTCATATCTTCATAACACTGAGCGAGGACAGTCCAGGCAGGGATTGCGCGTGGCTCGATACGAATGACCTCTTGCATCACTCGAATGGCTTCCGTGAGGTTGTTGTCGATGTAAGCTTGGTTGCCTTCTCCTATCAACGCTCGGACCTGATGGGAGAGCACAGGCCCAACTCGACGTTCACGCTGCACAATTATCGATGATTTATGGAAAAACGTACCCAGACGGAAATAAGCTCACTTTCTTTCTCTTGGCCTTCCCAATACCCGACGCCTCCCGCAAATCGTCTCGAAACAGATCGTCTTGGTCCTCAAGACGAATATCCCACTCTCGCTGCAGCACTCCCGTATTCGAGACATCGTCTGCTGTCCGAATGTTTTGAACGAGACGTCTGTGCCAAACGTTAACCACCGGCGCACCCCTATAAAGTTGAACACATACTCAAAATCTGCGTCGAGCTCTGTATGCCTGGATGCACGAGTTTGAACATCCAATCCCGATTCTTCACTCTCAGAGGGTTCAGATTCAGATTCGTCTGTGTCAAGGTTCGAACCAGAGCTGATGAGGTCCGACACATCCTTCTCGTCTGGAAAATGTTCATTCTTGCCTAGCAACCCTTATCGCAACGGTTTGCTCACAAGTATCGTACTCGTCCCGCATAGTTACTTGAACGTGAGAGTGAGATTGTGCAGCGACAAGAGACATTGAGAATTATGGGGTTGATCGACGCGTCTGAGTCACGTGTTACGTCCCACCTCACAGACGCGCAGCGAAGAACGTGTACCAATACAATTCCATGGGCGGAGATTGCTAACAATGTTTTCGCAAAACCCGAAACAAAGAGACAGAAACGCACTCGGCGATGAAGAAGACCACCAACCTTTGCTTAGCGGATCACGCGAGGATCTCACTGAAGGAGACGCGGAGGATAGCTCACACCTTTTGTTCGCAGCTACGGACGATGACGATACCGAAAGTCATGGGAGCAGTCACTCTATCACACTCCCTCGGCGCGGGGAACATACCGTCAGGTTCAGAGAAGAGGTACAAGTCATAGGCCCGCCACTTAGGTCGACCATGCAAAGTCGAGAGACCGGTACGTTTTCATGATGGAGTTCATCGACTTGTCTTAGGAACTCCAGCGGTATAGAGTATGAACTTGATTCGGATGGTTTTGATGATACTACCCTGGCCGAAATTGAGCGTCAGCAAAGAACACCACGCAGTTCTCGACCGGGGCGGCGGGGACGAAGACTACCCTTGCTTATGGGTCTCATGGACTCCTCGGCTTCTCAGAGGACTCCAGACATGACCATACCAATGTACGACTCGGAGAGTCAAGGTACCTCGTCCGACCTTGACCTCAGCGAGGTAGCCGCAAAACAGCATGCTGGCGGTGGTATGCTTGACTCGGTCGCAAACATGGCCAACTCAATTCTCGGCGCTGGTAAGCTCTATCTCATCCATGCCGTTATGGACTCACGGCCACGACAGGCATCATTGGTATGTACGCTCTCAAACTTACCAAGCGCTTCACCCATCCAGTATAAAGGGTTACCATATGCCTTGAGTCAAGCTGGTTTCTTTCTCGGAATAGTCCTGCTGGTTGTTCTCTGTGGTATCACAGACTGGACTATCCGTTTGGTCGTGATAAATGCCAAACTCAGTGGCAGGAATTCCTACATTGAAATCATGAACAGCTGTTTTGGTCCAAGTGGTCGGGCTGCAGTATCACTCTTCCAATTTGCTTTCGCATTCGGCGGTAGGTCTGTTCCTCATCACAGGTATATATATCTGATTCACATGATCAAAGGTATGTGTGCGTTTGGCATTATCATCGGTCAGTCTTTCTTTGCGTATTCCCTGCAAGCTCCAATGACTATCCACAGGGGATACAATACCTCATGTCATTCGTTCGCTCTTCCCAACACTCTACAAGATACCCGTCCTATCCTTATTCACCAACCGACAATTCATCATAGCCCTCTGCACTATTTGTGTATCCTTCCCGCTCTCTCTCCATCGTGATATTCATAAACTCTCCCGAGCCTCTGGCCTGGCGCTAATTGGCATGTTGATAATCGTCTCCTCTGTGCTTGTGGAAGGCCCGCACGTGGACCCCGCACTAAAAGGAGATCCCGCAAAACGGCTCACTATTGTTGGTCCGGGCGTATTCCAGGCGATCGGCGTCATCAGTTTCGCATTCGTTTGCCACCACAACTCCCTTCTCATATATGGAAGTCTGCGTACCCCGACGCTCGATCGTTTTACGCGCGTTACCCATATATCGACTGCGATCTCTCTCGTCGCTTGCTGTATCCTTGCCATCTCAGCCTTCTGGGCCTTTACCGACAAGACACGGGGCAACATTTTGAACAATTTCTCGGCTGTAGGTATCTAACCTGATGTGTATTTGAGATGCTCAACAGAGGACACAGAGCGATACCCTGATCAACGTTGCCCGATTTTGTTTCGGACTAAATATGTTTACCACACTCCCCCTAGAACTGTTTGTCTGTAGAGAGGTAGGGAATCTTACGAGTGATCCGAGCCGGGCTGAGTAATGACGCACAGGTCATTGAACAATACTTCTTCTCGCACGAAGGCTTCAACCCTCAACGTCACGTATTCTTTACCAGCACCATCCTCTGCGCGTCGATGCTTCGTGCGTCCCTCTCCTGGTGCTCTCCGAGAACGTGCTCACCTCACCTTTATTCTAGTGTCCCTCGTCACGTGTGACTTGGGAGTGACACTCGAGATCACGGGCGGCGTCTCGGCGACAGCGCTCGCCTTCATCTTCCCCGCAGCGTGCTACCTCCGACTCGCTGACCCCCACGTGCCGCTCTACTCGCGGACAAAGCTCCCCGCCGTCGTGTGTCTCGTCTTTGGCGTGGTGGTCATGTCCATGTCCCTCTTCATTGCACTGGGCAAGGCGTGGACGCGTGAGGGCGAGGCCAGGATATGCGCGTGATTCATGGCATTGGACATTATTTATTTGAAACGGTTCTATGGACGGACATGGATCTCTAGGTAGAAAAAAAATAATCATCGACGTAGCTGCACGACGGCGCGCAAACCGGGGACTTGGTCGATATCCTCGACTTGAGCGCCGCGCTCTTTTGACTCGGTCGCAAGGAGAGGGGACACGTGTGGGAATCTCTCCCAGAGCTTCTCGACGGCGTTGAGGGGTTCAGAAGTACCGTCGTTGGGCTCAAATACGAGGAGCCAGATCGCGTCGTACCCACCCGCTATATGTGTGTCAAGGAATGCGCCGCATGTGTGACAAGATAATACTCACCACCGGGCACGCCACCACAAATGACGCCCTTTTGTGCAATCGATGCGTCCAGGAGCTCAGTTTGTTCGTCAGGTTCTATATGCACGTCGTCACCCACCGCCTCGCCCATTCCACGCATGAGTGCACGCGTATTCTGTGCAACGGATGAACGGGACGGTTGCCGATGACCAGACGTGTGCTCACCTCGCTCGCCATCCGAAGATGGAAAAACGTCTGAGCGATGGATTGTGCTGGTCCAGCATCGCCAAGCCACTAGATTACCAGTCTTCAACAGGTAACGGCGTTGAACAGGGCTCTTACCTTGGATGAGGGCGCGTCGGACATGCGTCGGACAGCGGACGCATACAGCTCCGCATTCTGTTCGCTCAAATCCAGAATACGTCGAATAAGGACAGCGAGGGCTTGATTTGACACGTCGATGGCCGTCCACAACGCGTTGGCTGGGCATATACAGGCATGAGTATTGTCACACAACGAGAGTCACACGCGCATACCTTGATCTGGTTTTTCTTTCCGCCATTTCAGCACCTTGCTCGCGAGCGACGGAGTGTTGCTCCCCCCAGCCACATCCGCGAGCACGAGCCTGACGAGCGGCGGGAGCTGAATCGGCACCGTCCGGTAGTCCCAGTGACGGCCAGGGCTGAGCACAGGCGATAACGCGATCCCCGCCTCCGCCTGATCACGATCAACCAATCAGCGCCCGTGCACGCGCGAGAGGGACTCACGTCTCTCATTAAACCGTCCAGCAACGCGGGGTCGAACCGCGTGTACAGCTGGCTCCCAAACACAGCGGATGAGACGTCGAAGCCGCTGCCGACCTTGCCCTGCGCGAAGCAGTGCACGAACTGGGCGGTGTTGTGCGCGAGCTTGCGCGCGGCGCTGTCGGGCTGGGTGAATTCTTGTTGGGTGATCACACCGAGTCGGAGTAGGAGGGCGGAGACGAGGGACGTGATTAGTGCCGCCGAGGAGCCCATCCCGGTCTTGTTGACATTGTCCAGTGGGACGTCTTGCGGATTGAACGGAGGGATGCTCGTCAAGGAGGCGACCGTCGGGGGTAGGTTCAACTCTTGAAGCTGATGGGAAAGGCGTCAGCCAAGTGTGGTGAATGTTGCACGTCCCCGGTTACCTTGGTGCGCTGAGAGTAGAAATCGTTATCACCCACGGTGGCGATATCGAGGCCGTGTTGCAACGAATCTCGCAACGATCGAGCAGATCCCATAGACGACAGGCGCTCCGAGGCTAGTATCAATGTATATTTCAGTGCGTAATACACAAACTTGTTCTTGCTGTTGTCAGGGGTTAGTTCGACGCGATACGCACCGAGACAAAAACGCACCTTTCTGATGCTGGACTCACATCGACCTTTCCGTCATCATGAATGGTCACAGAATACGACCACTCCGCTCCGATAAACTGAGGTGATCGGACGATGATCTGGCCTGCCTGTCCCGGTTTCTGGCTGTCCCGAATAACGGCATAAAAGCGAGACGAGGCTGAGATCACCAAGCCTGTGAAGTTCTGATCGAGGACGAGGTATCCACCAGCAATGAGAACTTTTCCTGGAGCTGAAACCACGGTGATGGACGACATCCTTCATGGACGTGTCTTTTCTACAATGTCGTAGCTGACTAATTATAATTGATCTATTGATGTTTAATCACGCTCATGATAATCCCGCACGAGCAAACCAGTGCTTTTGCTGATCACATGTCGCGTTTCTACAGCCGGGGCAACGAAGACTCAATTGTATACTCGTCGGCCCACTCTTTCCAGAAGAATAGTCACGAAGATGTTGCGCTGCAATGTCAGCCAGCGCGCGGATGAACACCGGTGACTCGTTTAGGGATTCTGCACGTTGCATTTCCATTCCAAGCTGTGAAAGTATTAGCGATCGAGAGAACTCGGGCAACACGAGGAGTGCTACCTCTTTTCCTTCTTTCATGTACTCCAGATCTAGTTCGTAGAGTGTTTCGATGTGGTCACTTGTGAAGGCAATGGGGATAAGAACCGCCTGCTTCCTTCCAAGGCGCGCAAGTCCCTTGATAGCTTCACTTGTTTGCATACCCATCCATGCAGAAGGCCCGACTTGGGATTGCCAAACTAAGCGATAAGGATTCGAGTGCCCTAGTCGATCCATAACAGCAGACACAGAAGCAGAGACTTCAAGAACATAGGGATCTCCGCGGTTGACCACCGACATTGGTAACGAATGTGCTGAGAATAGGAGTACTACGTCAGAGCGATCCGACGGTTGAAATCTTTGTAGCGCGGCCTCGATGTTTTGCGCCATAGCCTGGTCGATAGTACCGAGTGAGTTGGACAACGACAACGACAAGGGTACTCACCTCGATGAAACCTGGGTGGGTGCCCCAGCGGTCAATTACACTCCACTCAACATCTCCCAGCTCGCCCGCTCTCCCACGTCTGAAGAGCTCATTCAAGCTGCTTCCCGTCGTACTGCAACTATACTGTGGGTACTGTGTGAATGCTATGGCACGTTTCACACCGTCGGCTTTCATCCGCCGGGCAGTCTCCTGGGTGAGTGGGTTCGCATAACGGAAAGCGACGTACGGCTTGTGAGGAGCGGTCTCTAGATGGATCTCGTCGAGCAATGCACACATCCCGGCACCTTGATACTCGGTATAGCGAAGGATGGGGGATCCTCCACCTATCTCACTGTATTGCTTTTCGATCTTGGGCGACCGTCGTTTAGCGATGATGGGGGCAAGAACGCGCTGGAAAGGTAATGGTATAAGGTCGCCGTCCATGAAGAGGTTTTTGAGAAAGTCATGGGTCTCGGACACCTGTGAGAAACCACACAGTGTGAGCAAGACGCGCAATCGCGGTTGCTGGCTACGTACCGTAGACGGACCACCCATATTGAGCATGACGATAGCTAAGAAGACATCAGAAACAAAAGATGACTAGGCAGAAGGGCCTGGCTACCTGTGGGACTTGGTAACTGGGTGAGATATATGGTGACGAGTGAATTCGTGAACGCACCTCTTGTTCTTGACTGAAGAGCCACGGAGAGTGGCCATACTGCGGGCGCAGGGGACCAAAAGATTAGTCCCGTATGCTCTTGAGAACATGGCGGATGGTGTTCAGTGTTCAGGAGATGTCGAACGTGTGACGCAAGTAAGCTATGTTGATGACTAAGCAAACATGACTAATCTTCTACTCTAGATTCTAGCGTATAAATACAGTTGAGATCTACGTTGTTCAGTGTGTAGATTGGTGGATAACGGAGAGCGGAGGGTACGGTCCCAATACATCAAATGCAGCGGGAAAACGTGGCCGACGCTGGTCGAAGCGCGAATAAGCAGGCAACGGTTCAGTCTCTTTTAAATCATCTCGACAGTGGCCCGTAATGGGAGGACTGGGTTCAACGACCGGAAATCTCCTCCGTGGAGTCCCTTGAGATGGTACTCCAGTCAGCGAGGGATCCTCAGCTAGGGGATCAGGTCGGGTACGCCCCTCAGTCCTTCTGTCCTCCTGAGGAGGGTAAGGAGGGGGGTCAGGGAAGGGGAATGGGACATCCAGGTACGAGGGCGGATATAGTACTTGAATGATACCGCGAGATGAAGGCAACAGGGCGTCGCTCTGTGAGCGGGACCTGGTACAAGGTACACTATGGGCGATTTCCTTTGCGAATTTATGAGCGGAGATTTGAAGTTGACAGCGGGTGTACATACAGATGGTCGAGAACAGATTGTCTCCCTGGCATCAGGCTAAGATGCTAATGATCAATAGGCTACAAAAGTCTGATAAAATCTACGTACGTGGTCGCGGATTCTGTTCTTGAAGTTGGAGAGCATGACGGGTGTGCATGGGAGCGTTTATACCTTTGATACAGGGGATATGATCGCACTGATCGAATTGATTCCGGGGATGTCTCCTGTTATGTAAGTTGTATAACACTGTTTGACTATGTTTGTATTTGTATTGACAAGCTGTATAAAGTGGCTACGTGTCCTCGACGTGTCATTTGGTCCACTCATATTTTTATTTCCTTACCTTTCCCTTCCACACTCAGCCATGTCTCAGCACGCTTTTGTCGACCCCTCCTCCCTCTCGCTTCCCTCCTCGTCTAACCGTCTCCCCTCCCCCGCCTGCTCTTCTGATGACTCCACCTCAGAATCCCCATCCGCCGAGCCTCCTCGCAAACGCCCTCGCTCTGTTGTCACCCCCGAAGAGCGCAAAGAGGCTCGTGCACACCGCAACAGAATAGCCGCACAGAACTCTCGTGACCGTCGCAAGGCACAATTCACCTACCTCGAGCGCAGAGTCGCCGAGCTTGAGGATGAGAACAGACGTCTGCGCGCCGGCATACTCGTCCCCTACACTGCTCCGCCAGACACCACTGCTGTCGAGCGTGAGCAGGAACGACAATGCACACGTGAAGAGGAGCAGCGTGAGCGCGAGAATCAGGAATTGCGCGAGCGAATACGCACCCTCGAAATGGGTTACGAGGCAGTCGTTCGAGCTTTGGCAGCACAGGGAAATATCTCAGCCTCTGGCATACCCACACCGCCCGCCACAAGTCCAGCCCCAACAGTTCCATCGCACTCTCAGTCATCATCACACTCAGCATCAAATACGGACCCTTCCGAGGCACATTCCTCGTCCACTGTACCTTCATTGCCTCTCTCACCAACCTCTTCAAACTCCGCTCTCCAGAGCCCTCTTCTCTTTGCCAGCGGCGACTCCTTTGATTTCTCCACGAGCCCCACTTTTTCAGAGTCTGATACATCATTAGCCCTGTCTCAAGAGTCACTCGACCTTTCTCTAACCAATGACACCTCCACTCGCCACCTAGCACGGGTGGCGAATACTGCTGGTCATTCAGCAGTGTCCCTGCAGCGGGTGGGCGGTGCACAGATGGTGATGAGACCGGTGAGCACGACAAGGTGTCGGGCAGTGATGCGTCCAAGGTTCTTACTTTCTTCCTCAGTTTTTCACTTTGCTGACACGCCATGTAGCCCGAAGATGAGGCAGCGTCCGATGCTGCTATCACGCGTCTGTTCGCAGAGATCCTCGCGTCACCGCCGCTTGGCTCTAGCGCTCTTCCAAGCTCTAGCACTTCGTCAGAAGATGCGCTCAACACGGAGATGTTGATAGAGACCGCCTCCTCCAAATGTGGACCTGGTAAAAGTAGTATCGACGCTGTCGACTGGGTCGAACAAGTTCGTGCCGAGATAGAGATGGAGAAGCTACTGGACATGCTTCCGAACGTGCAGGATGTCGCTGTCGACGCCATTCTGAATTCCGACGTCAATCTTGACGTTGACATGGATTTCTCGAGCGCCCTCACATGGGACGGGATCAGCGTCTTTTAATCCTATCAACGCGCTCGGAAAATCAAAATATCGCGTATGTCTCAGGACATTATGCTTCTCTTCTCTGTCGAATGGGATGGACTATGCACCGCATTATCGCTCTCGTCAGTTGGATCTATCTATTTACTACCCTACCTTGTCCTATTGTTCTCTGTTCATCATCCTCTTACTATTGGCATCAGGTATTCGGCTTTTCGTGGACGTGCACGATCTTTGGATCGTTCGCCTTCATGTCCTACTTTCCCCCTTTCCCTTCCTTCCTCCAATCAGCCCATCGAGTAACGTATATTCTTGATGCTGTTCTCCCAGCCACCATCCTTTATTCGTTTCTCCCCGTCAGGGTTTGATGAAATGATTGATGGGTGCGTGCGCTGGTGAGCGCTCGAGATGTACGTCTGCTCTTCATGGTTACTGATTTGTGGTTGGATCACCTTTTCGCTGCATTATTCATGTGGTGTCCTTGGACGTGTTGGTCGGTCGGTCTGTAGTTGGTGCAAATATACGATGGGCGTTCCTGATGTCAATCTTGAGTTACTTTCAGGAACAAAGTGACCATGCGGTTGTTGTGATGTGGATGGAAACGCACTACAAGGTGAACGTCTGAACTTTGATTGGCAGGCGATGCGTCTACTAATCTGCAAAGCAGACGAGTAACGTTTCCAGCTATTCAGTTTGCTCTTCATCAATCCAAAATGGGATTAGTTACCCTATGAGTGCTTGAAGGATGATGACAAGACCAAGTAGTACACATATTCACACTCAGTAGAGCTACTGCCTCATCAGTGGCATTTCGTAGGACGTACACGCCAGAAAATGTGGCTAAGAAGTGTGTTTCTCGGTCAGGCGGTGATGGTTGCCATTCACCTACCCCTCTAACGCCGGCCGATTCCATAGGAATGCGTATGTGCTCTGGCCGAAGCGCTTTTTCTGCCGTCTGTCGCCAGGCATGTCTCCCGCTCTGATCCGATGACAAGTCCAATGGAGATAGTTGCGATGCAGCTGGCTGGTCTTGCAATCAAGTTATATATAAGGACTCGACTGATCCAATGACTCTAAGCACGTGTGAAGATACGATTGATGCGAGCACACTAGTAACATGAATACACGCATCTAGAACGCAATTTTTTTTCGGCTGGGATACTACTCGTGTTTCATATCCTCGTCGTCGTCATCTGCTTCCTCTGGTTTGAGACCAGCTTTTTCGATTGCTTCCTTGGAGGTGTAGTCGACTTTGATGCCCCGCGTGCGCCGGCCGCTACTGATGATCGCGGAAGGGTCGATTTCGGGATCGTCATCGTCATCGTCATCGTCGTCGTCATCCTCCTCCTGATACTTGAAACAGGGATAAGACAAGACAAGCGAGGAGTGGCGTTTCGCGTACCTCTTCCATCTCTTCGTCGGCAAGTCCTTCCGAGTCGTCGTCGTCGTCGTCTTCCTCCTCCTCCATGGCGTAGTCACGTGGAGGCTCGGTGTTCTTTCCCTTGCCCTTGTTTGGGCGCTCTGGCGAGCTTGTGCCCGCCTTTTTTTCTTTTGAGGGTGATCTGAAGCCAGTTGATGTCAGATGTCATGGAGTCTGTGAGGGCGTACCCAGCTGCGGTGGACATATAAAAGTGCTAGTTGAGGATGGTGTTTGTTTGGGCGTGGTTGAGGGCGAGTGTTTGGGTGAGCCAAATAAGTACCTGGTGCCCAAGTAAAACTGGCCAGACGGAAAGCACCGGGCGGGTCAAAACTGTCCGATGTGATCGAAGTTCGCATGGACTGTATATGTTGTCGACTTCACGACATTGTATCACCATCCGATGACCGTGTGATAACATTCCGTGCCTATTTGCCTCATATTATTTTCTACCACGTAACCTCGTTCTCTCTCCACGACCATCCCGATAACAGTGACGACCACGACCACGACGACGCCGACGACGCCGACCCCATTCCGCCGTTTTCGCTCGCAACACTGCATTCGGCCTATTCTAGGCGGCAGCTCTCTATCCCCGTTCCCGCGAGCGTACATACCACCTTCTGTCTCTCCTCCAATGTCTCCAACCTCTGTCTCCCCTCCCGGTGAGCCGGAGAAGCCTGCCAGCTCATTTTTTATACCGCCCCCACTCCAGAGGCTCTCTCGCTCCCTCACTGGCCTACCCTCAAGCTTCCAGTCGCCTGCTGATCGTCCCATGCACTCGAGTTCCGCACCCCTCCCCGGACCCAATAGAGCGCTCAGCAGCGTGGACCCACCGCCTTCCCAGCCGTCCTCCTCCCGCCCATCGAGCATATTTCCACGTCTCCACAAGCTCGAAATTGCAGATGACATGGCTAGCAACCAGAGCAAGCCACCCCTCCTCGAGCTCAAGCTGTCCTCTTCTGCTTTTCTCGATGCCGTCGCCACCGACACCGAATCGGACAAGCCGCTCTACGCCGTGGAGACCGTGGGCGCATCCACCACAGTTTGGCGCTCCGACCCGTGGGACGGGTCCGCCAAGATCGCTGACCTACGCTGGCCCAAGGATCTGCCACTCAAAGGCAAGTGCAGGGATCAACAAGGGGCCATGATCCAGATGGACGAACCGCGCTGGAGGGAAGTGACCAGTCTCCTCAAATGTAGTGGTCTGGGAAGGTGAGACCCGCTATTCCGAGTATTCCTGCACAGATTTTGAGCCATTTACTTGCTGTACTAGCTCCCGCAAGTTCCACATTCCGCATCACCCCCATGCGCTCAAGTGGAAACGAGAGGGAACTACATATATGGTATGTCTTGTACCCGTGGACTCTCATCCATCTCCTCATCTGTTTCAGTGTACAACACCAAACTGCAAGGGTGCGGTGGCGATTCTGGACTCGTTCAACGATGCAGACACAGTACCCAGATTAACGGTGTTTGAGACCTTGGGTAGCTTCCATCAGTCCGTGCCTCAGCTTGATCATGCCGGTATATCTCTGTCCTTTCTCGACCACCTCTTTGTTACCGCTCTCTTGCTTGTGACTGAACCCCAAGATTGGATGACCCTCGCTCGTAATCCAACTTCCCTCGACGGCGCCCCCTCGTCCGCGCCGTTACGGGTAGCTTCCACTAGCCGTGCCTCTAATCGGCAGTGGAGGAAAATCATGTATGGAGAACCCATGTATCCCTCGCTAAAAACGCCGGCATTTGACAAGGGCACTGTCGACGGTGGAGAAGATGCCGACGTTCTTGATATTTCTGATCCGCCTCCATTATTGGCCTCGAGACGTCAATGGCGGAAAATCGTGTACGGAGAACCGCTATACCCCTCTTTGCGCCCACAGTCGGCCGATGAGCTTGACATTCCGCCGCGGCCCAGTTCGGCAACTAGTTTTTCATCCGAGTCATATTCCCCTCCTACCCCTTCTTCTGCCCCATCCACAGGATTCTATGATTCAATGTCGCTGTTTGACGACACGGAGAGGCCCACGTCTCGCCGCGGTAGTGAAACCCGGGAGGCTACCTCGCCGACGGCACCTTCCTCGGGCACGCTTTCCCCTATGCCATCTTCGGAATGTATACCACTTTCACCATTCCCCATTTCACCGGCCCCGGGTACTCGGCGCGAATTGCCATCTCCTCCGTCGTCCTATCAACCCCCGCGATCGATTCAGCCCTGGTTACATCGCTCGCGCTCATCACCAAAACTCAGCCTTAGCTCTCAATCTCCGACCCTATCTGCAGTCGATCAAGAAGATGCTACCAATCAAAGCTTGCTTACACGCATAGCCACGGGAGCGAACGTACGGCAGTTGCCAACGCCTCCACAACAAGAATTGCCTGTTCAGTCACAGAAGACTGGACCTCTAGAGATGAGGCGGTGGTCGCAAACACATCAACGGAGTTTGCCACCGACGCCAGGGTCGGTCTCGCGATCATCGTCGACCCAACCACAGCACACGCACACACAGTCGCACGAGGTGGCATCCCAGTCTCTGCCCATATCCACCATAGATCGGCCGTCTACTTCTCATCAGGGGTCAACTGTGGGCGTGCAAAACGATGGCGGTAGACGCGCACGGCATGAAAAGGACCCTGACGAGGTGATCAACTGGATGCGGAGCCTTACACGTGCGCATCGTCGGCGCATGTTTGATGGTGAGGATTATGAGCCAGGCTCGAGTCCATCGTACGACGGCGGGTACGAAGCACCACCGGCGTACAACGCCATCGATTTCTCCATGCCGCCTCAGGCACGTTCACCCATGCAAGGTACCCAAAGTTGAGTGGCATGTAATTTTTCGATTGTTTTTCTTGGGACTGGTTTCCCGTCGTGTTGTGCTAGTTGCGGATGTATCCCCCGTCATAATGTTTTTAGTCTTTGAATTATCTGTTTTCGCAATTTTCGCATTTATAACCCTATAGCATACGATATCTAGTCTATCTACCTGACGTCGGATTGGAGGCAGATTTTGCTTGCATGCCAGCCCGTGTACCCCTAGAGAATAGACACTACATATGACCAGTGCCACCAACTCCTAGCTGGGCGCGTGTGATCACCCTATGAAAATCGTGGAAACCATCACCGCAAGCCAGAGAACTCTATGATGAGCCATTCACCGAAAATAATCGTCTTGATGGTGGGTATCCCCATACCCATACCCATTCGGCTTGATCTTGTCGTGCTCACAGGGCGTATCTGGGACGGGCAAGTCCACGCTGGGCACAGCCCTCGCGCGGGCGACCCATCTTCCGTTTATCGACGGGGACGACCTACATCCGCCCGCCAACGTGGCCAAGATGGCGCGGGGGGAGGCACTGGGGGATGCAGAGCGCCTACCGTGGTTGGAGCGTGTTCGCGATGCAGCGGTGCGAGAGGAGGCCGGGGCGGGTGTGATCGTGGCATGCTCGGCGCTCAAGAAGACATACCGCGTGATCCTACGGGGTGCGCCGTGGCCGACGTATTTCGTGTACCTCACGGGCGAGCGAGAGGTGTTGATGGCGCGCTTGGGGGCGAGGCACGGACATTTCATGAAGGCGGGGATGTTGCAGAGTCAGCTGGATGCGCTGGAGAGTCCAGAGGGCGAGGCGGGGGTGGTGGAGGTGGAGGTGGATATGTCGATCGAGGAGCAGGTCCAGCGGGTCCTTGATGCGCTCGGGTCCTGGGAGCGCCAGTGATACCGTTATCCGATTGTATAGCCACTACGACAACTTGACCTCTTACCACGATGGACCACGGCGGACACGGCGGGCACGATATGCCCATGTGCACGATGAACATGCTCTGGAACACCCAAATCATCAATACGTGCATCATCTTTCCCTCCTGGCACATCCGCTCCAACGCCCAGTTCGTCCTGTCGTTTGTCGCGCTCGTCCTCCTCGGCGTGTTCTACGAGTATCTCCGCCTCTTTCAGCGCAACGTGGATGCGCGGATTCAGGGAAAACTGAGCAAGGGGAAGAGGGTCGCGAGTCCAGCGCCCGTGAGCTCCGAGCGGAGCACGCCTGAGCGTGGGGAAGACATTGGTTTGCTCAACGGGCGGAGGGGGCGACCCGTCGGGTGAGTAGCGTCGATTTGACGGCCTGTTCGTGCTGACCCTCGTTTGACAGGCGGGTGGATATCCCAGCACACTATCGTACGCTGCGTGCAGCCCTGTACGGCGCTTCGGTGCTCTTGGGGTGTTTCCTCATGTTGGTGTACATGACTTACAACGTGCGTCGTGTCGTTGGCCCCAGTCTTTGAGGTGCTGATTTCTGTTCTAGGCATACCTTATCTTCGCCGTCGTCTTTGGCGCTGCCGTCGGGCATTATTTCTTTAGTGGATTTGTAGAGCCAGACGGCAAGGGCATGGCGTGTCACTAGCGTCCTTTACTTTTTTCGTTCCGTGTACGATTCCTAGCCCCCTTATTATATGACTTTTTCGTTCTCTGGAAATCCTGATTACAAGATGAGGCACATTGTGCGAGTACAAGCTATGTCTCTGTATCCTTTTTCGTCAGATCATGCGTCTTGAGGAGGACATCAATCTCGGACGGCTTGTATATCTTTGCCTTTGGTTGCTTGGCTGCCTCATCATACGTCAACACCGCAAATTCCACTACAGAGTCGACCATCAACAAATAAGTCCAGAAAAATAAAATAAAACCAACGTTTCTCGCTCCCCAAAGTGGTACTGTCCATGGTCCTGCTCATCACCCTGAGCGCGATCCCGATCGCATCGTCGACGCTAATGTCGTCCTTGTACTCTTGCTTGAGGAGGCTTTGCGCAGTGCCACTGTTTGCACCGATACATGTCGCCTTCCATCCAGAATAGTTGCCCGATGGATCCGAATGGTACAATTGGAAACGATAGTGTGGATCATGCCCCGCATAGAGGAGGGAGACGCCAAACGGTCGAAGACCTAAAAGCCGGGTGAGGGCACGGAGCGGGTCGCGCAGAGTGGGGACGTACCACCGAATTGAGTGTACCCTTGCTTCATGTCGCAAAGACGCTGTGCGAGCAGCTCGACGGGAATGTCTTCATTGTACTGCAACAAATGGCTCTGCGCCACCGACCGCGCGAAGCTGACGAGCGAGTTAGCATCCGAGGTGATCCCTGCGACGCCCCCGATCACGTTTCTGCCATAGATTGGGATCAGCGGGTATGGGCGCTCGGAATGGACGTACGAGTTGAGCAAAAACATCTTTTCGCCGCTGCCGCCGTAGCCACCGCCTTCTTTGGCGCTAGAGAGGTCGAGGAGTTTGCCGGTGACACGTTTTTCGGCGGCGAGGACGACACCGTCTTTAGCGAGTATACCGAGGACGGTGCCTGCGTGCGAGATGGCTTCCATGGCATATTCGACTGTGAAGGGTGATCTGCGTGCTCAGCGTGGCCAGGAGGGGAGATGAGGGACAAACTTTGATAGAGGCGACCTGTGGAGTACTATTCAGCATCAAGTTGGAAGGTTGATCATCGACGTACCCTCTGGGGAGAATATGGTTGTTCGACCTGTAGATTGATTCCAGTTGGTCGCGGTACGACGCTAGAAAAGGATGCTACGTACTGTCATATCTTCTAGCCTGACGAGATCAATGAGCTCGATAAACCTTGATTGAAAGTGAACATACCATGGTGTCCTCGAAGAGAGATACAGTCAGTGACGCGTTTGGGCATACGCGTCGCCCAGAGCACTCGGCAATTACCGACGACTCTTAATCGCGCAGTCATGTCAGACACTCTACGATTGAATTTGACACCCCTTGGTGCTGGCCAGGAAGTAGGGAGATCCTGTATTGTGCTACAGTACAGAGACAAGACCGTCATTTGTGATGCAGGTATTCATCCCGGTCACTCTGGAATGGCAGCCCTACCCTTTGTAGATCACCTGGATTGGAGCACCGTCGACGTTATATTGATCACTCAGTGCGTAGAAAGTCGTCGGCTTTTGGCTGTTTTAGTATCTCATCCTTTCTAGCTTTCATCTCGACCATGTAGGCGCATTAACTTACATCATGGAAAAGGTCGTCTGGCCTGTGCTTTTTGGATGACTTGGTTCACTGACCATCAACAGACCAATTTCAGACAAGGAAGCGGCAGAGTCTACATGACACAGCCCACGAAAGCGGTTTATAAACTCGTGATGCAGGACCTCTTGAATGCCGGGTTCGTCACCAGTTCCATATTGTCTTGCCTCATCCCTGACCAAGAACGTCAAGCTTGTCTTCTCTCGGGAGCCTCTTTACGATGTCTGAGGTGTCCCAGTCGTTGTCTTCTATCATTCCAATTTCAGTGCATCAGCAAGTGTCGCCATGTCCCGGGGTCTCGTTCACTGCTTACCACGCAGGACATGTCCTTGGCGCCTGTATGTACATGATCGACATTATGGGTCTCAAAGTCTTATACACTGGTGACTACTCCCGCGAAGAAGACCGCCATCTAGTAAAGGCAGAAATCCCACCCATCCGACCCGACGTACTCGTCGTCGAAAGCACCCACGGCGTACACACCTTTGAGGCGAGGGCTGAAAAGGAGCTTCGTTTTACGATACTCGTACATGCGATCATCCGGCGTGGTGGACATGTGCTGTTGCCCGTGTTCGCGCTGGGGACGGCACAGGAGTTGCTGCTTGTGTTGGAACAGTATTGGCAGGACCATCCCGAGTTGCAGACCGTCCCGATCTATTATACGTCCAGTCTTGCACGCAAGTGTATGGCTGTATACCAAACGCATATACATGCGATGAACGCCGACATTCGATCGCGATTTGCAAAGAGGGATAATCCTTTTGTGTTCAAGTGGGTGTCTCGGACGCGCTTGTGCAAATGGTGTGCTTATCGGATATGGCAGGCATATTTCTAGTGTTCCTCCGCAGCGAAACTGGACGCAGAAGATTGCTCAGGGTCCTCCTTGTGTCGTACTCGCGAGTCCTGGATTCATGGACTCTGGAACCAGCCGACAATTATTTGAACTATGGGCTCCTGACTCTCGGAATGGCCTCGTCATGACTGGTTATTCTGTCCAAGGTACCTTGGCCAAGGTAAGTAGTCGCAGGCGTGTCGTAGGAATGTGTATTTTACTTGTAATGCAATATATACACTGTTGTCTCTCCTGGGGTGATCCATCACAACCGTCTCACCCCTAGTTCCTAGAGCATCCTTAACGAACCCGACGAGATCTTGTCAGTGAAAGGGGTGCCGATCCCACGCAGAATTTCAGTCGACAGCGTATCCTTTAGTGCGCACGTCGACTACTCGCAGAACTCGGAATTCATCGAACTCGTCGACCCAAAGCATGTGGCAAGTGAGCTCTTGGTTCCCTACGGAAAGATGAACTCATGTCTTTTGCAGGTCCTGGTTCACGGAGAGAAGACCACCATGGATCGTTTCTCTGCGGCTATGCAAGCTCGGTACAGAGAGCGGGGTATCGACCGCAAGATCTACACGCCCGGAAATCTCGAAATGTTGGAGCTCCCGATCCGACATGAACGTACTGCCCAGGTCTGTTTTTAATCCATTTTGTCGTGCTGGGAAGTCACATTTGGGGTAGGTCGTCGGGAGGCTCGGTACGACGGTCCCAAGAGAAGGCGACACCTTGTCTGGTTTGTTCGTTGCAAAGGATTGCGCCTATACCCTGTTGGATGCGCAGGATCTGCACGCATTCACGGGACTGTCCGTTCCAGTTGTGAAGCAGAAACAGAGGCTTGTGATTGGGGTTGCTTGGGAGTTGGTGCGATGGCACCTGGAGGGCATGTTTGGCAAGATTGAGGACGGAATGGACGGCGATCGGGTGAAGACGATACGGGTTGGTGTTGATACGGACTCCACGAACGTACACTGATGAAACCAAGGTCATGGACGCAGTAGACGTCAAGCATGCGGCCGAGGAAGAAGTGACGCTCGAATGGGTATCGAGCGCTGATAACGATATGATCGCTGATGCGACGCTGGCCTTGTTGGCCGGTGTGGACAAGAGCCCGGCATCCGTGAAGCGTAAGCTTCTTGATGTTACCTGAGACGTTTCAGTGACAAGGCTGTATTATTAGTGACGTCAGAGTGTCATGTCCATGCAGACGCGCGGGCAGCGTCTGCGCGGTACGAGCAGATGGCTTGGTTCCTGGAGGCCCATTTCGGCGAGGTGGAGCTGCTGGGCCACGAGTTGATTATCCGAGATGAAGCGCGTGTCGATTTGGCGTCGTCGGTGGTGAGCTGTGCGAATGATGCGCTTAGAGAGCGGGTCGAGTGCGTCGTCGAGATGGCAGAATTGACTGTGGCGGATATTGTATTGTAATAACAACAAAGGAGAATGTTTTGGTGTATTTGCATTCCGTGAACATGAACAAGCTTATTGCTCGCCCCGCCTTTTCTTTATCCTTATCATGTCCTTCGCCGACGCTCCCTCTGACTCGCTCAGACCAATTCTGCTCCGTTCCAGTACTCCCGGTGAGCCCATTTCTATTCCCGACCCGCCGTCGCTGACGGTTCTTTTCTCGCAGCTCCCAACGAGAAAGGTACTCTTTTTCATCTTGACTTGTTCTCTTCCTGACACTCCCCGTCAAGTTCTCCTCTACCTCGAGGGCCTCCGAGAATCACAAACAATCGATTCTCCAAACTTATCGGGTTTTCCGAACATCCCCCTCCCATCCGCAAAGCTCAGCGCTCTCGGTAACGATCATGATTTCGATGACATAAACTCAAACGTGCAGGATGGTCGCAAAACTGAACTCTCCATCGCTGGTCGCTCGGGCATCGTGAGTATCCTTTGCTCTCCTTTCTATTGCCCGCGGCGTTCAACGACGGTGTCCATAGCATCAACCTGGCCCCCATGATCCGCCAGGCCCTCGCTACGAGTCCTTTGATTCTGGCCCTTCTTTTGGAAACCTTGGCCCCCTGCCAGATCATGCCTCTCATAACGGCGGTCCTCCTTGGGGGGACTCATGGGAAGTACGTCCCGGCATTTTCCTGTCCCTTGGCTGGTTACACGTCATGTAGACATGCATGCTGATGACATATCGAACTAGTCCCAAGTCAATGGTACCGCATATACCGGCGCCAGAGTCCCTCTACCCACTTCTGTGGCTTCTCCGGTAACCGCGCCGTTGCAAATCACCGTGGAGCCACCTTCGTCGAGTGGTTCCAAGTCCCAGTCGCGCTCCCAGCTGAGCGCTGCCCAGTACAAGTCTCAGAAATCCATGGTGTCCGTTGTTGAGAGCGAGTCTCGCGAAACTGTCACCGGACGTGTAAGTCTCATAATCCCTGGCTTTGGTGGTGTTCGGCTGACTTGTAGACAAGCAAATGAAAGCCTCGAGCAAGGCGCCAACTGTACGCAGCGCTGCTCCCGACGAGACCCCTATGTCGCCCTCTCGACGATCTCGTGCCGGCTCCAAAGCGCACTCACAGTCTCGCGTTGCTACTGATTATCCTCCTTTACCCCCCAGCACACTGCTTAGTCCATCCGGACAGACAAACCAACTTCCGGTGTCTCCCCGCTCACGTCACCGTGCACCCAGTATATCTCCCTCTGATTCACCGAGCCAAGCACCCTTGAAGGCGATGCGCAAGGCTCTCGAAGAGAGAGAGAGACTCGAGAAAATCCGTTCAGTTGCTAGCACGTCTCAAGTGAATGACGACGGTGTCGGGTCAAAACGTGGTAGCCCATCAATCCTCTCCGGAAGTCCCATGTCACCTTCGCATCAAAACAGGCCATTTTCGCCTTACCGACACGCCCCCACGACTGAGGATCTTTTGTACGCTGCAGCCGCGGCTACACAAACCCAGAAGGCGTCGTCTCAGGTGGGCTCTCAGGTAGCTTCCCAGGTACATTCACAGATGAATGGCGGAGGAAGCAAACTCTCGCATATTTCGCACCATACACATGTCACTCAGCAGTCTCATCATACACAATTGACGCAGCGCAGTCACCAGTCTCGCCAATCTCATTCGCAACGTTCTCAAGTTCTCGTTGAAGAGGACGGTGGGGCTACCCCAACCCCTTCACGTCCCCCTTCACCATCGTTCTCACTCAACGCGGCTGAAGAAGAGATGGTTGCACAGGCCCTTGCAGGGCGTGGTGCTGGTGATCGTACCTCTTATGCGCCGAGCACTTTGGAACCCGAGATCGTCAACTCCCATTTCCATGATATGGATTTGTGTATCCTTCTCCACCAGATGGATGACCTCCACACCCACGAGGTTGTCAAGAAAGCACTCCGCAAAGCTGTTCGTCAGCGTGTGAAGAAGCTGGGTATGAAGCACGATGCCGAGGTACAAGGTTTTTATCCTTTTGACGCTCACGATATTCATTATTCTTTTTCAACAGTCGATTAAACAGTATCGCAAGTCATTCCATGATCACGATCCGAGTGTACACCTGGACGGTGATTGGGAACCCACGTTTCCTGTAAGCATTTTCTCACGTGTGCGTTCTTGTCGACGTGTTGAAACCGTTCTTCAGCATGAGCCTCCCGAGTGGGCCAAAGAGTTGATAAATGGAATGATCAAGATGCACGAGCGCCTTGACGTTTTGAGCCCCCAGTCCTTCAATGCATCTATACCCCCCCGCAGCCAGCAGTCGTACGCGGAATCCACCGATTCACGCCAACAGTATCGTGGTGGGGACACCGAGTATACCGATGGTGGTGATCAATACGGACAAACACCTCGTACGCAAACTGTGAATATCAACATGCAAGCGACGGGTACGATGGCGGAATCGATGTACCAGGCTAACGAGACTGAGATAGTTGGTAAGTCATGATGAGCGGCTTCTGGGACACATTCTCATGTTGGATGTTGTGCACAGACGAGGAGTATACCACTGGCGAGAACAGTACCCAGCGATTCGGTGCACAGACAGTGACGGAGACTCGGGAATTTTTGAGCGCGGATCGTGACGATTCCCCTGGACAACAATTCCTGGAAGAAGAACTGTACAAGTTGAGAATCAAGCCTAGAGGAAGTCAGTCTGCAGTCACTCACAAGACATGGGAAGTTGCTCGAGACGATCAAGCCGAGTACGAGGAGGGCCATGGTGCGTTTACTGAGTCTGGTCTCCCAGAGATTCCGGACGGCGGTAACTATACCGAGCGCCGGGGTCCATCTCCTCCTTTACCGCCTATTCCGCAAGAAGGGAATAGGCGGGATCTTGTTCCTTCTCAAAACTCGCAACTATGGAATTCGGGACACGAATCTAATGACATGACGCCACCGCCGTGGCAACGTATCCATCAACGGTTGCTCAATTGGGCTATTATTTGGCCAATGAGTGAGATTGATGGGGCTCTTACGAGTACGACACGAGGACAGCAAGTCGATGAGGTCGCCCTGAGCATTTGGTCGACACAGACGTACAAGCGCTATGTGAGGAGTCGGATGACGGATGTTCCTGGAGGAAAAGTGGATAGACTATTCGTACCACCCAACATGGCGGACGCTATCAGCACTGCCGTGTTCAACGGACGACACGGAGACGCCTCTGGAATGCTGAGGGAGCTGTGGGCTCCGTTTGGGTTTGATGGCGCTCCGCGATTGATCGTCGTATTAGCCAAACATCGTACGGACGTGAGTCACTGGGTCGTGCATAGGTAAGCAGTTCAACATTCGGTTTCGAGCTTTCAAGTCGACCTTTATCCTCCAGATTCTCTTTGCCAGATGGTGCATTGACCACGTATGATTCATACCCTGAACGGACACTGCCCGACGGCCGAGTGAGTGCATCCTTGGACGGCATCTCTACATCTGCTGACCCTAATCTAGCCCCTCGGGTGGTGGTTCGCGATCCGAGTTGCGTGGCCAGGTGCGATCTACGCAAACCCTGACCACCTCATGCAAAAGATGGTCCGCCTCCACCGGCCGATACAACTCAACATTGACAACTCGGTCGCCTCGGCTGGCATCTGGCGCAACGTGCTGATGGGTTCGCGGGCCGAACGCAGCCTCGACCTCGAACGTCTCCGCGATCTCATCAACACGGAAGTGAAAAACCTACGACAACGCAAGGTACAAGGGAAACTGACCATCAGTTCACCCAAGCCACACTATGACGATATGTAAGATGGACGGTTAGACGCCTTTTCTGTTTCATCGCTCTGTTTATCTTTTGCTACCCTTCTGCTTTGGTGGATCTGTTGTATGTAAGAGTTGTGACCATTTCTCCCTTTCGTTCTTTCTTGATTTTATGTCTTTGCTTTTTCATTGTGCTATATATGCCGAGAGGAGGTATTTTAAGTACTGTTTGCTGGATGATAAGTGAGACGTCGATCCCATTACTTACATGTATCCATTCAATAAAAGACTGTTGGACTGGAATGATGATGGAACATTTGATAAGTATCGAACAAGGTGTATTTTTTTTTCAGGACCCCGGAGCTTGAACGTTCGAACATGGAGTAGATCGCAAGTTACGGAGCATGAATGAGGCTTGGGTTTGGGAGAGTCCTTCGCAACAAGAACTTTAGACCAGACTTGCTGGTTCCTATCGAATTCGATAAGGAAGTTGTGCTAAAACCAACGCAGTTCCTCGACAGAGGACCATTCCTTCCCTGTTCCCGTTCCCGTCTTCCGTACATAGAAAGGCCACCCTGGCTTTGGGCGCGATGCGGTACAGCGAGATAGAACATGAGCCAGAACATTGGCCAATGGTTCTTACCCCACTTTTGAACGCGCAAAGTCGCGAGACTATAGAGCCAGTTCGCTATCTCCCCAAACTCTGCATGCTTTCTGCCAACGAGACGACAGAATCGGTCTGGAGAACGGGCAATGGCATCAACGCGTTCGGGTTCTCCAAGACCTGAAAACACGGTGAATCGTGTCAAACTCTGCATCGGGTAAACGCGTACGTTGTACAACAGGTCTGCGTCACGGTTCAGAGCGTCCCGCACGCGTTCTGACCGATCTTTGGACCACTGTTGGTGCCTTTTCTTCACGGCGTGTTTTATGGCGGTGGTTGGCTTGTCAGTTTGCTTGCTGGCTCTGGACCGAGCTTTGGAATGGCGGTTCGTTTTGTGTCCCATTCGACGATGATTGTAACGAGCGAGGATTGCTTACGTCAGTGAGTGAGTGTTGTTAGATGCACGGCTTCTCGGCTCGGTATGAAACGCTCTTCACTTACGCCAAACCTCTTAAGGTCGTCAAGACGCGTTTATTTTCGATTTCAAGCTAGCTGCGACCCGACGGGACTTGTAGGATGGCAGACACTCCGAGTCTGAGCGTGACGTTGCTCGGCGCCGGTCAAGAGGTCGGACGGTCGTGTTGTGTGCTCCAATACAGAGGAAAAACAATCGTGTGCGATACCGGTATCCACCCTGCGTATAGCGGGATGGCGTCCCTCCCGTTCGTCGATGAGCTTGACTGGAGTACCGTGGACGCCATTTTGATCACGCAGTACGTGTGTGAATGGTCGTCTGGGATGAACGCTCACCTGCATACATAGCTTTCATCTCGACCATGCTGCTGCGCTTACTTACATCATGGAGAAGGTCGGGTCTGATCCGAGTCGCGTCGTACCAAGGTTGACATCTTTTCAGACGAATTTCAAGGATGGTAAAGGCAAAGTGTACATGACACATCCAACAAAGGCTGTACACAAATTCATGATGCAAGACTTTGTTCGTATGAGGTTCGTTGATCATCCATGCTCTTTATAGACCTTGCACTCAAATGTACCAGTTCGTCGTCCTCAGACGCCTTGTTCACTCCATTAGAGCTATCCATGTCGCTCTCATCCATCATCCCAGTTTCAGCACATCAATTGATCACGCCGTGTCCGGGTGTCTCTTTCACGCCGTATCACGCAGGTCACGTTCTAGGAGCTTGTATGTTCTTAATTGACATTGCAGGGCTTAAAATCCTTTATACTGGCGACTACTCGCGCGAAGAGGATCGCCACCTGGTAAAAGCCGAGATTCCTCCCGTTCGGCCAGACGTGCTCATCGTCGAGAGTACGTATGGAGTGCAAAGTCTGGAAGGAAGAGAAGAAAAGGAACTACGGTTCACGAGTCTGGTACATTCTATCATCCGGCGTGGGGGCCATGTGTTGCTACCCGCGTTCGCGCTGGGCAGAGCGCAGGAACTGCTTCTCATTCTGGACGAATACTGGAAAAAGCACCCCGACCTTCACAACGTTCCGATATACTATGCGTCGAGTCTTGCAAGAAGATGTATGGCGGTCTACCAAACATATATACATACGATGAACGCCAACATCCGATCGAGATTTGCCAAACGAGATAATCCGTTTGTTTTCAAGTGAGTGAAGTCGTCGTGATCTAATGCAATACATTTATGCCGTTCGTAGGCATATCTCTAACCTGCCTCAACCACGAGGGTGGGAGCGGAAAATCGCCGAGGGCCCTCCGTGCGTTGTGCTTGCTAGCCCGGGCTTCCTACAAAATGGACCTAGTCGCGAACTACTCGAACTGTGGGCTCCAGATCCGAGGAACGGTCTTATTATTACCGGATACTCTATCGAGGGCACACTCGCTCGGGTGAGTGGTAGTTGGAATGGAACCCATCTTCATCGTCTTGCCTGCTCATCCGTGTATCGTATCGTCGAAATGTCACTCGTTGCTTTCCACCTTGATGTCTGAAGAACCTCAGCTTATCATTGATTCAACACTGTCTAGGATATCATGACGGAACCTGAAGAGATTACCTCCATCAAAGGACATTCAATACCTCGTAAAATTTCCGTGGATTACATCTCCTTCAGCGCGCATGTTGATTATTCGCAAAATTCCGACTTTATAGAGCAAGTCAAGGCCCAACATGTTGTGAGTGGTGATCCTAGCCGTATGGCCATGATGTAGTGATGAATCTGGTATCCTTCAGGTCCTTGTTCACGGTGAACAGACTGCGATGGGTCGTCTGCGTGCTGCCATGACTGCCCGGTACAAGGATCGTGATGAGGACGTCAAAATCCATACACCGCGAAACCTGGAGACACTCGAGCTCTCGTTTCGTGGCGAGCGTGTTGCAAAAGTGAGTGATGACGGCCAACCTTGCTTACCTCGCTTGACTTGCATTCAAAATAGGCTATCGGTACGCTGGCGGCCAAAGCGCCGCAGGAGGGAGACACTGTCACGGGCTTGCTCGTATCCAAAGATTATTCGTATACGCTGCTCGATCCTCGCGACCTTCGAGACTTTGCTGGATTGTCGACGACGATCGTGACGCAGAGGCAGAAGATCATGCTGGGCGTCGGCTGGGATCTAGTCCGGTGGCATTTAGAGGGTATGTACGGAACTGTCGAAGAAGGCATGGATAAGAGTGGGGTCCCAATAATAAGGGTCAGTCCTTTCAGTTGAGATGACGCCATCCTAACCCCGGTTTTAGGTCATGGGTGTAGTTGACGTGAAACAGACGGACGAACACGAATTAACGCTGGAATGGGATTCGGGCGCGAGCAACGATATGATCGCCGATGCTACGTTGGCTTTGATCACGGGTATTGATAAGAGTCCAGCCTCCGTGAAGCGTACGTGCCAAGCATATCACCCGCTGTTGTCCCTAACGACCGACAGTCACTTCTCAAACATGCTCACACTCACACCCGCATGCGGACTCCGACTCGGAGTCGGCATACACCCGAATACAACGCCTCGCCTGGTTCTTTGAGGCGCATTTTGGGGAGGTCGAACTGCATATGCCAGAGGAAACCGACCAAGATGAGCAAGAGAACGAACAGGGCGAAGCTACGAGCCACGACCCCGCATTGATTGTTCGCGTAGACGATGCTGACGCACACATTAATCTCATCTCTTTGGTACGTCTCTTGGTATGTTGAGTTGACAACGCTAACAACGATCTAGGTCGTGACCAGTTCGAGCGAAGCTTTGAAAAAACGCGTCGAGGCCGTACTAGATATGGCAGTGACGACCGTCAGTTCGCTTACCGAATCCTTCCAATCGGGCACGTTCGTATTGCAGGAAGACGCTGTAGTCGGCAAGGAAAGTGATAACCAGTATGAGTTATCGGACAAACCGGAGGACCTCACTGTTCAGGCATCAGAAGTGCTTCCTGAAGAAAAAATGGACGTGGTTGAGGACCAAGCATGACACGTTGTGCGGTGGGTTTCACTCTGATCCCGGGTAGTCGTGGCGCAGCCTGTTATATCTTATCCAACTTGTGTAACCGAAGAAAAATGCAAAAGCTGTATTCCCAAGGGGTTCATTTTGTTCGCAGCGTTCAAGGTAACGTTCCCATCATCACTTTGTTTAAATCATCTGCATTGGCGAGTCAACGAGTGCTACAACGCATTATTCACCAGAGGATATGAGTCTCACACCGGTAAATGGGTCTGGACGGCCTCAAAACTTTGCTAGAGCAAGAATTGTGATAACGAACTCGTTCTTATCGGCAGCTACCTGAGTCACCAATTCGCCGCATTAATATTGTACACCGTCCCTGTCACCATGTCCGAAGCTCGCGTGGGGTCAGGCCGAACATTTCGTCGCAGTCGATCGTGTAAAAATAAATGTGCAAGGCGAGGCAACATGCCTTTGGCCTCAGCCAAGAGAGCCAAACTTGTGCAGATTCAACGAACTTGTTCAACACATACCAAACTTTTCCGCGATAAAAGCCGATCTGTTCGTTAACAAACTTGATGTGATGTCTGTACTCAATGCAGCGCTACCCCGACATCATTTCGCCATATTCGACTGCATCTCGTGGGGATTGCGAGGCAAGATTGCTGACCCCGTAATCCGCGCTTTGCACATTGAACTGCAGGGGATAACTACCTATCATACCACCACTAGAGCGTGGCCAAGTCTGAGCAAGCCCTACGCGCACCACGATGAGCAAAGGTGATATGGTCTACAACTTTTCGTTAGTCATGCACGCGATGAATCCAGAATAAGGATAGAAATGGCTCACCGCAATTTGTGTCGCGATGCCGACACCTACGATTCCGGCCTCGTGGCCAGATGCAAACAGACAAAACATGATGACCGTAGACGTTGTGATGAGCGCCCCGCATTCCACTATTAAGAGCAGAGTGCTCTGGTAATTGAAAGGTCTCTGGATGCCCAACGAAGAAGTTTTGCGTCCAGCATTCCACAGACGGTACGCGATGCCAAAGTTCGTCGTTAGGTTCACGGCAGTCTCAAGTCCCCACCCAGCCAAGCCAAAAACAAATACGTTACGGGGCGTGCCTGTGGCCGTGGTTGGTATGAAGCTGGATACAGCGATCGTCGCGATACCTTGAAAGTTTTAGCGTTAGATACTTGACCTCAGCAACCCTCGGTTATCAACACTTACAGACATGTGCAGCCCAGAGAATCAACTATCATCCGAGCTCAATACAATATCCAACTTTAACGGTACCAGGATATACATACCGGAATAATGCAAATTACGAATCTTCGTCCCCAGAGACCATATAATCGCCATATCTGATGCGTGAAGTTAGCAAACTGATGCCTGGGTAGGGTGGTACATACCAACAGCAATTCTTGCACAAAAGTCTAAATCGATCACCTTCCATCATCCATGCAAGGACAGGCAGCTTACATTTATAACATAGACGTAAAACCCAGCAATAAACAAAACGCTCCGACTTGTGTAGTACACGTCGGGGTCAACTCCTTGCGCAAAAGCTTGCAGAAGTTCAGCGAGTGTGATGATAACATGAGCGGTAGATAACGAAAATTGCACAATAGTCGCGACGAAAACCCTGGAATAGTTTCGATGAACACCTCATTTTGGTAAATAGCTAACGGAAATCACCTGCGAGATGACGTGGGCCTTGATGTCAAGACATGGATGCAAAATCCAAACAACATGCAGCTTGAACAGCTTCAGCTCATGGACCTCTAACGTAAAATATGCAAGATCCCTTACTTGACACCTAAGAACCAATTAGACAGGCTAGAGGTCGAGTGCCAGGTAACCCACCATAGAAAATGGACTCCAACCATGCGGAAGTGAGGTACATCTGCCCTATTGTTTGGAACATGCTGGAGTAAGAGGAAAGGAAGGGGATTATCAGGCGTGGTCGCGAAAATCTCATGCACTAGCACCTATATATAATATAATGCCAAGGGAACCTCTCGAGGAGGATTCCCCAAAGAATCCAATACAGATATAGCATGGGTAAGTCTCGATTCAGGGCATCGTACAGCTGGGCATCAGTCTAGGCCCCACCTACTAAATCTGTTAGAGCGCTTTATCCGACCTGGTGACCGGGATACTTTAAATTGGTGAGAAAGGTATTAATGTAAAGGCTTGGCGGCCAGATGACCTGCCTACAGCCAGGTGAGCCTCAGGGAGCATTGTTTGGATCGTGGAAAGGACTCGAGACGAGTCAACGCTAGCACTAGCTGGGAGGTGATGAGATTGCGATGGTGATCTTTCAAAGAACCCGTTAATGCCCCGAGAAAGGATGATGAAACGAGCACGTTGCAGTTCAGTAATTAGCTTTTTAGGTTGTGGCTGGATGGGAATGGTCGTCATCTTGGTCCTGGGCATCATCTTGGCAACTAGAGAATTAAGGATACTTACAACAGATATCCAGCCCCAGCGTAGACATGGAACCCGATACAAATGCGTTCTCTGGGTCTAACTTGCCTTGGGTCCGGCGACTGGTCAGACAATGTGCATGCAACTTCAATTCTCATATTTGGGTAGGTCACATCTTGGATACGTATTACGGTCCCCTACTAGTAAACGTAAGTATATATCTCTGTCATAGTCTGGACAAGTTACCACTGCTTTTCTAGGTTCTTTGTTTATTGTCCGCACAAAACCGAGTGCTCGCTGCGGCTGGTCTAAAAATGAACCGTCTCTCCTTCAAGACTGCCCTTGTTGCCTTTTCTGCCATTGGCGCACATACAGCCCTTTCCAAACGACACCAATGTTCAGAGACATTGTGCAATGCAAGCGTGCGTTTACCTTTGCTGTCCCATGGTGCTGAAAACGTGATCACAATTGCAAATGAGCTGCAAGCCAAGTACTGGAACGCAAGTTCTGGAATGTACAACAACGGCGAGCTTTGGACTGATGCCGTAGGTCCCATGGCATCTGTTCTATCGTAATGTCTTGTCACCTCATCAACAGAACACCTTGGAGGATTTGCACAACCTCATGCTCGCGACAGGCAGTAACACTTATGAGAATGTCGCTGACAATTCGTACATTGGACGGGCTGCTTTGAATCCTCGCACAAACTGGACCTCGTTCTTTGGTGGAAGCTATGACGACGCGCAGGTATTTGCTACTTGTTCCGTTTCCCCATGGAAAAGTAACGTCCCTAGTGGGTCATACTCGCGTTATGGAAGATCAGTGACTACAAAGCTTCTCACGGCATAGACTGCAGTGGGTATATGGTTAGATGGGTTCGTTTTGCGTCGCGTGTCGTCTCATTCCTCTCTAGTCCAGTTCCCTCGCGATCTACGACATGGTTGCGGCAGAGTGGGATGACACTTGCGGAGGCGGAGGTTGGCACTCACATATGTCTGACATTCCTGTTGATCGATTCGCTGTTAGTTTGGTGGTCCGGTGCCCACACTTACAAGAACGCGATCACCAACGAGCTCTTTCTTTTGACATCAGCCGAAGCTTACCTGAGAACCAGGAATAACACGTACCTTGAAAACGCCTTCAAGGTAAGGCTATCGTTCGCCATTGTGTTTGAATGCTATTGACTGATGCTGAACAGGAATACAAATGGTGTATGTTTTTCAACCGAGCGAGGCTACATACCACCAATCATGCTCCTTTACAGTGTCTGCATCTGGAATGCAGGGTCCTGACGGCCTGTTCAACGACGGATTAGACCCCTGCACATGCAAGAACAACGGACAGGTACGTCATACCAGCCATGTAGATATCTACTCTCTGCTCACACCACACCGCAGACCGCGTGGACTTACAATCAAGTTTGTCCCAAAAAAGTCCGTCCTCCCCAGGGACCTGACGTCCTCATAGGCCGTCATTGCGTCCGGACTGGGAGCGCTCTACGTCGCAGACAGATCCAACACGACGTTTCTACAACAAGCACAAATCAGTTTGGACGCGACGATGAACAGCGCGCTCACCTACGATGGCGTGCTCAAAGAATCATGCGACGACGCCCGATCCGGCGGATCTCTATGTGACCACGACCAGGTTCGGCGTCCCCCTCGCACCGGGTCTGTCTGACCCCCCCTCTCCCTGCTTTTTATTTTTATTTTCTCGCGTCATCATATAGCAACTGTTCAAGGTGAGATACGCACGTCTTGTCACTTGCTCGGCGATCAACGTTGGCATGTAGGGCTTATGGATGAAACACGTCGAGTATTTTTTGGGTCGGGTCAACGACGCGTCCATCACTACCAAGTATAGCGCTTTCTTAGGATCGCAGTACGCTGCAGTGTATCGTAACGCGATGAACGCGACGCACGACGTGGGCTCGGTGTGGTATGCCCCGAACCAGGGTGGATCGGAATGGGGACCGCAGCCATCTGCAAGCGGTCTCGAGGCCGTTGTGTCGGCCGCCAAGGCAAGACTTGTCACATGGAGGCCGATCAAACAACTCATGCAATCTATCCTAGTATGGACCTTGTCAGCCTAGCTGCATTTCTTCGTGTCAGTGAGAATAACTATAGATCCATTCATTTGAGAGAAAAAGCAACGACGTCCACACAAGGGAAAGAGTATGCGAAAAGAAACGAAAGTAGGATTGAGATATCGTACATAAATATTCCACAGTACCCAAAGTACACGTCTCCTGACGCGCGGAGGGGAGAAAAAAGACAAACAAGGAGATTATGATCTCTATTAAAAATGAAAATCGAGTACCATATGTTACTGCCACTGACCGCCCTCTGCCAGTTCTCGACGATGAAAACGCGAAGCACCGACAGCAGGCATGGACGACTGCTCGTCCGCTTCGGAGATCGTGTCTTCCTCGGCACCGCGTTCCTTGCGTCGCACCGTGCTCGAACGGGCAAGATCATCTTCAGGTGGGACGCCCCCAAGTGCCCTCTCCAGCTCCTTTTCACCCCTCTTCTTTAGTCGGAGACTCATCCCAGATTGGAGTGAGTCGATGTAAGACTCGTATTTGACAATTTCGGTCAACACGTATTGAGACTTTTTCTCCCAATTGCTTTGTGCCCTGATCCCATTGGCCGAGCGAGGTTCATACTAGACTCATTCGTCAGCCAAACACAAGCGGGCAAGGCCATGCACTCACCAAGGCAACCATAGGCTGACGCAGTTCATTGTGATACTTGAGATCCCTCTTCAACATCCCCACATACTTTTGCAACGCCTCCAACTGCATCTCTTCGTCGTGGATACTCGATATCATCGGCGCTATCGGCTGTTTCCACTCGCTAATCGTCGTCCTGTCTTTCCACGGCGAATGCGGCGCTCGCACCGTCGACACTCCCTCCCGCCACCCAAACTTGCTCCGGTTGCTCCGACCGCTACGTATGCTCAGGGTATCTGTGCGGTCCAGCTCCCGGGGGAGATCGTTCTCCGAAATCGATCGCGGGTGCGTGTCCGAAACGCGGTTCCATCCGTATTCCATGTTGGAGACCCCACCCGCGAGCGGCTCTTTGCTGGTCCGGGCGGCCCAATAGTTGCACGTCGACACCCACTCGTTGACGAGTTCTTCTGTACCCGCCTGGAAGAAATAGACACCGCCGTTGGCGAGGGTCAATACCATACACTGAGGTCGCTGTCTGCTGTAGCCTGGCGGTGGGAGCGCGTGCGCCAAGGAATGAGCGAGGTGGACAGTCCCAACCGGCGTCGCGTTTTCCTATGCACGCTCGTCAGTCGTACATCGGATCCAGTGAAAAACTCGGCAACGTACAAGCCAGTTGCCACCACCAACGATACCAGACCCACCCCCGCCATGTTCGCCAAACGTAAACATGCTCAGCTCACCGCGTTGAATGACCACAAACACGTCGAGCCAATTCTTGGCCCTGGCGCGCTTCCCAGCGGATTCCCAGTACTGCTTGCGGCAGAGCATGCCTTCTTTCGCCCAGGGCGCACCGAGCAACGCGAGTTCCTCGTCCGTAATACTAATCGTAGTCGAGCTCGATTCATGGCTTTGGAAGCTCCGTTCTTCGTCTTCTTGCGTTTCACGGATGATCGTGTGAGACAAATTGGACGCGAAACCAAGTGCAGGCGTGAGGAACGTAGCCATGGAACTGTGCATGCCCTGGAAATAGAGGTCAGGAAAAGAGCATCGGAGGCGCTGATTAGCTTACCTCGTGCGTCGAGGTCGCAAAGCTAGGCGACGGGCTGGCGCGCCCGTCGATACTGCTACCACTACTGTATGGGCTATACGGTGCACCGAGGATAGACTGTATTCCTCTGATGCTCCCCCGTTTCAGCGTCGTCAGTCGATCAGGAGGCCCTCGCAAGCTTCGGCTGCGTGCCATGGAATGATGGGCTACACCAGGCCGTATGAGCACAACCAAATAACCTGTGAGGAAAGACCATACCAATTGGTTGTAGAATCTGTTGGCTCTTAATAGCCACATACATGTCCTACCACCAAATTAATCAACCGAGTCCCTGCCAAAACGACGACATACCTTGAGCAACCCTTCCATCTCCGTCTCCCAATTCCGGTCATAAAACACTTGCGAAGGCGCAGTACTAGGCGGCTTCGACTCCACAGGCGAATGCTGGAACGACGTGGTGCTACTGTTCAACGACGGCTGCAGCGCAGACAACCCAGCAGAAGACAGTGCCCCTGAAGACATGAACGTGTCCTTGGAGATGCTGTTCCAACTCGCGATACTACCGCTCCGCTTGGAACGCGCCACCGACTGTGTCTCGGTCCCTTCCGAGTTCGTACCCCGTCCACTGCTAGTATCATCGAGGTCTAATTCCGTCGACGAGGCATATCGTTGGGGATGAAGCTGCATCTGAATGGCAGCCATGGTATTCCGGACAAACTGATTTCGGGACATGCGACTGGTAATGTCGGCCACGTGAAGGTCGGTGTTGAGCAGCAAGAGGGAATAAGTGACAGCATGGACGACGCCTACACCCCAGCACATGAGTCACCAAACAACGAAAACGACATCGCACGCACTCGCGTTCACACACGGACGGACGGGGTTACAGTCCCAGAAACGTCTGCTAAACTCTTCAAGGATACGATCCACCTGTTGTGTCTCGGCCTTGAGATAAAGCTTGGAACATAACCGTCTATGCATTCCAGCGTCAGCCCCGACGACCCATCCTCGTAAATATCACCCACCTAAACGCATTGTCCAATCTCAACCCTGCAAAGTCGAAATAATCCATATAATACCGAAGCGTAATTTTATTGATCGAGCCACTATCCATGAAAGCGTGAGCGCGTCTCCACTCAAAAGCACTCGCACGTACTGGCCACCCAACCACTCGGCGATCTTGTCTTTGGCCAAAAACGTCTCGTCTTCTTGATAACATCGCTCAGCCAGCTCCTTGCCATGCTCTTCCGGATCTTGTACTTCTTCCTTGTCCTTGTGCGAAAACGACGGGTTGGACGCAAACCGAGGGAGCACCAGATCGTTGACCGTAAGCTCGTTCGAACCGACCGTCAACATCGTCGCTAGCCACACGTCAGTAAAAACGATCAAACAAGATATGCAAGACGTACATGCATCGTTGGTTGGGATGAGCGATGGCTCTGACGTCGACGCGGTAGAATGGTGCACACGCAACCTTGGAGTGTCACGGTACGACGACTGCATCTGGCTCCCATACCCCTTGTACCGCAACGGACTGGGCCCATGCTTGAGCACGCGTGAGGGCACACCGCCCAGCCCCATCGCCTGTTGCTGCTGGTGCGGGCCGGACCCCGAGCGCGAGCGCGCAGGTGTCCGGAGGGACGACTTGCGGGGGGGCACAATCGGTTCGGCAAGCAAATCCTTGAACGACGAGTGATCCGTCGCGAACCCCGATGACTCTGTCGACAAGGCAACAATAGGAGTGGCAGATGCGAGGGCCGAGGAGGACTTGTCCACCTGAGGTGCCTGGCTGTTGTACAAGGGCGATGATGCAGCTCTGCGGGGTGGTATCGATGGGTCCCGAAGATCGAGCAGCGACGATCCAGATTCCAGCGAGGACAGCACGCCCTTGAAATCGTTGAGAATCCCGTGCAGCGAGGACGACGACTCCCAAGCCCCAGGCTCCTTGGGGGGCAAGGTGGGTGTTGATGACTCGCCGTTGAATTTGAATATATCCAGGTCGCTGACGCTCATACTCCGGCGCTTTGCGTGACCGATGAATTTGCCATCTCCTGTCAAAGGCCGTTCTGCGGAACGTTGGTCGGGAGAGGGCGTACGTCCCTTTATCCGAGATATCGGATCAACGACGACAAGTGAGCTCACGTCGGAGTCGTTGCTAGCACGGTCCATCGGCCCGGCATGTATGGGCGGCAAAGGTTTTTCACTTTGCGGAGGTGGCTGTGGAGTCGTGAATATGTCTGTGATGGGTGAGAGTGCGTCCCCGGGTAACGGCGGCACCGGGGGAATAAAACTATTGAAAAGAGAGGGTCGAGACGCCGATAGTGAGGCATCCGTGCGCTGTGTCAGACTATTAATATACAATCGCAGATGACATGTCCAACGACGTACAGAGCGATCGCGTGTCGTCGACTGTCCGAGCATTTTACCCAAGAACGCGCTCGTTTTGGCCTTGACAGAGTTTTTCGTCGACTGTGAAGGAAAATGTTGAGCGAACATGGTCCGCGAAGAACAAAAGACAAACTTTGTCACAGTCGACCCTGGAGGTCGTTCTAGACCGCGGGCTGGCCATGACCCAATCTGATCCGCTTGGGCTGACGGGATCCTTGGGAGTCTTCACCATCTTGTTGGACGGAGCCGTGATTGACAACTTGGGTGGCAAAGGGGACTGTGAGTTGGTCGCCGAACGCGGCCGCGTTGATGTATGCTGTCGTGAACTAGAGGTCGGCAACGGCGGGAGTTCTGGCCGCTTTTCCCTTTCTTTCTGAGCAGCGGCGAGTGCGGGCGACACGACGCCGCCTCTCTCTTTTGCCTTGCGCATGAGGGTAGCCAAGTCTGGGCTACTGGAAGTACCGGGAGATCGATAGATGGATCGTCGTTTGGTCTGCATGTCAGGGTCTTCAGCGTCATAGAAGACTTCGTTTGAGGAGGAGGAAGAGTAAGGTTGGGCAGAGTAGGGAGAAGGGTTGGGAGAAGGGGTAGGGGGGACGATGATGGTCGTTGGTGGCTGCTGATTGCGAATGGTTCTTTGAGATGATGCAAACTCGCGCCGGGTATCTACGGTACCGAGGGTGTTCACGTCTAGGCTTTCTCTGATGAGTACGGTCCCTCCCGTGCGCAGGGCCTGCTCAAAATCGTGTTCTGTTCGCGAGACCCGCCGGTTGATTGCGTTTACGTCCTTTGATGCTACGGGCTGGAGACCGGCCGTGTATGAAGGCACCGGAGTACGCGGTGAGAGTGTCGCATTTTTGAAAAACGATGCCAGATTGACAGCCGGGAACTCAACGTTCAGAAAGAGGAGGATGAGGAATCGTTCGTCAAGACTTGTTTGTAGTCCCAACCCTGAATAAAGTGCCCACGCAAAAGTACTCCTACATCCTCCTACTCTACATCCGGAATAAGATTATGGGGCAACATACAGCATGTCAGAAAGATCAGAGAAAAAAAAAGGCGAGAATAATCTATGGGGGTCAATATCTACATAGCAAGAAATAGATCCACCCCAAGTCCCCAAAACTAACGACGACGTACACGAGCTGCCATACAACAGCGCTCCACGTTATGTCAGAGAGCGGGATCGTTCCCTTTACGTGTTATAGGCGAAGTAGGCAGCCCAGTCGAGGTCCGCCGCTGTCTCTTCACCGCCGTCATGCCAAGAGCCTGTGAGGTCCCGTTCAACCGATTCGTGGGTGCTCCACGTATGCCAGAAAATGTAGGGAGAGCGTTCGTGGTAGCGGAGCGAGGCCTGCTAGATGCGGCGATCTTGGGCAGCCCTGCACCACCGCCCTTGCGAGAATTACTCCCATTTGGCGTACCGGATGCTCGATTTCTACAAATACGAATGAATAAAAATACGATCGATGGCAGTCAAACGCACCTTTTCTTGATGACGTCGGTCTTGAGCGACAATGGCCGTACGACACCATGCAGTTTCTGCACGACAAATAAGAATTCATTTGTAGAATAAAAGGGTTCCACTCACAAAGAAAAGGCCACAAGCATTGCCTATCAACACTGGTCAATGACACTTGGATCAAGGATGAGTATAACACGTACACAGGGGCTGGCCCTCTGGATCACGTCTCCAAAGCGGCGTGTTCATCGTCTTGCAGTTTGTACATGACGTCGGGGGTTGGTCGCCATCATCACTGCTACCCTTGGCGGTAGCGCTGCTACTGCCTTCAGTTGTCAATTCAGGGGTGCTCGCTTCCGATCTGGAAACGGCGACCGTGGTATTAGCCGTAGACTTTCTTCGTTGCAACCCTTGAGCAACACGATTCGTTGATGACATCTTGCGATTGGATAGGCGAGGGTTGGGAGCGTTGTTATTGCCTTCAACGGATGGGGGGGATGAAGCATTAGATGTGACATGGGGCTCAGGTGAGGCCGTCGACGAGGGGAGGCCCCAGTCGCTTGTTGGACTTGCGTGATAGCTTTGCAAAACCATTTCTCCGTGTTCCACGGGCAGGATCTGGGTGGGATCAACGTGGGTATATGGCCCTTGGCCCAGATTTATCCCCGCGTCCAAGGGTGAGAACGGGAGCCCAAAGAATTGGCGATAATCGAGGCCATCTTCGGTGGCAAAGCTAGCAGTACCCATGTGTTGAACGTAGCCCTCTGCCATTGCTGCGTTGGCGGCAACGGCACCAGTGGGGATGACCTCGTCCACACTAGGGGAACCCACTGAGGGAGTATATGTAGTGCCACTAAGGGAGTGCGGCGCAGAATCATGAAAATGCAAATCAGATGCTCTCGCGTTCTCGGCAGAATGCACCATTTGTGGAAATTCATGATGTGATATGGCGCTTCCTGAAGAAGTGAAGTCGAACATGCTGCCCTCAAATGCCGGAAAGCTGAAATTGAAAGTGGTGGATGGGAAAGAGCCACTGCCACAGTAGTGATCCGCCTCTGGCGGTTTCGTCGAACGTGGGTTACCCTGGACGATGGAGGGATCGGCACGCAGTATGCTCTCTGCATGCGGTGCGTCCGCGCGCCGCTTCTGGCCCGCAAGGCTATCTGGAGACAATGGTTTGCCGTTCACTTGATGCCGACCACTTGGGCCGACAAAGATGCCTTCGCGCTCCACTGTGTGATCAAAGCTTGTTTTACGCACGTGTCTTGGGAAAGCACGAGGCTTTGATGACTGGTCGTCAAGGGGGGGCTTGAAAGGTCCATGGAGGCCGAAAGAAGGGAGCGATGACGAATGGAAGGCGGGAGTGTTGAGTGCGGACAATGAATGATCAAATTGATTAACGTCAACATTTTCATGAATAAATGTAGGAGCCTCGTGGCCCGGCTTCCCTTCATAAATGGCAGATAGTGCGGAGCGCATTGGACCTGAAGAGGTTGTTGCAGAAGGACGGGAGGAAGATAGGGTAGAAGTACCCGGTATCCGTATGCTGGGAGGTGACACAACTTCGACCGAGCGTCGCACTGATCGTTCAGGAGACTTGTTCGGTCGCTCCTGCATACAAGGGAACGGATACCGACTGTCAGACTGACTGTACATAGCAAACTGGTCACACGTGGGCGAGGTTCGTGAGCGGGAGCGACTTGCGGGTCGCCAATCCATGGAAATTCGTGATCTCGACCTGCTTATGGCGCGCCAGTCCATTGGCTCGGCGCTGAAGCGGAGGGATCATGAGAACCAAGAGGGACGATGAAGAAGACTACATACTCGTCATCCTCTGTGCTGTCCTCGTTAGTACCGTCAAAGCCAACGACCTGGACCTTTGCCTTGCCCTTTGCAACGGGGCGCCCTCTTTCCTCGAGGACGGGCTGTGGGTCGAGATGAGCGAGGGAAGGACTAGGGAGGGTGTTTTCGGTCTTGATGCGTACATCGATGTAAGAGGGAGGGAGAGTTTCCTCCTCCTGCTCCTTCTTCTTTTTGAGGGCGAGGGCCATCATGCGCCAGGTGATGTTTTCCATTCTCTGGGCGTGAGGGAGGTTGGCTTTGGTGCGGGCAAACATCTTCCAGACCTGAGTTGCTAGGGGATCTTGCTTGGCGAGTTTCTCAGGATCGGTGTCATCGGGCGACAGGGGAATGGACTGGATATCGGGAGAGCCTGATGGCTTTGGGGATCCAAAGGGTCCCGGGTTTGGGTCGTTGATGGATGCAGCAAAGAGATCGTCGGAGAAGATGTCTGATAGGATGGCAGACTTTGAGTCAACGGTGGTGGATGGAGAGGCATGGAGTGGGGATGTGTCCTGGGGGACGATGCCGTTCTGCGATATGGATAGATGTGAGAGTGGGGAATAGAGGGAAGATGTGGGATGTGGGGACGTGGGGGACATCCACAAGGATGGGGGTATGCCGACATTTGAGCGTTCGATGTGGGTGTAGGGGAGGGTAGGTATTGAGAGGGCGTCAGAGGGATCCGTAGGAGGATCGGGTCTGTGGGAACGGTGCGGATTTGATAGGGGATGATCGAGATTCTGCGAGCGAGATGGAGAGTCATGTGATCAAATCAAGTGCGCAGACGAGGACTCACGGGCAGCGCTATACGGTGTGGCTTGTGATGATGGAGGGGATGATGGACCTCCTGAGGGGTGAGCTTTGGATGAGGATGTTGTTCGGGGTAAGGTAATCTTGAGGTGTGGAGAGGCCATGCGGTGTGATCGTTGTTGTAGTCCGGCATTGGATCGCGGGGGGGTAGAGTACGGGAGTAGTCCTGGTGCAGGGACGAGGACGGGAGAGGGAAGACGCCGTTGGCAGCGAGGTTTGCAAAGACGGCTGGCGTTAAAGGACCTGAAAATAGATTATTCCAGTCATCGTTTGGGAGGGGATGCATCTGTGAGTTCGGATGAGTACTGGAGGGGGACGAGGAGAAGAGGACAAGCATACGACGGTGCCGTCTTGCGAACACTTGAGATGGGGTTAAAACGAAGGTGTTGGTGTTGCTCAGAGGCAAGGCACCCAAATGAATGGGACATTTATGGAATTGCGACCCCCCTCGTACAAATTCACATGTTCCACCAAGAGTGTTCGGGGTCCATCTGTTTTACATCCTCATGCTGAGCAACTGGCTCTGTATTCACGTGACCTTATGTCATAGTCCTCGGGAGCGACTCTGCGGACGGACTTTTTTTTCATGCATAGGGTCCACTAGGACCCTGGGAACTCATACACATCTTCAGGAGGATGATCAGGTCCAGCATGGGAAGACTCCACCGAGTCAGGTACTTACGACACTTCGTGAGACAATCCTACTACTCATCTATTCATACCCTCTTCTTCCCTCTGCTCTTGCGCTTCTTCCCTCTCAATTCCGACCCCTCTTCTCCTTCTACTACCTCGGTATCTACTTGATCACTCCCATCAGCGCCATCCCTCGGCTGTGGCGTACTGTCCCCATTTTGTCCTTCTAGCAATGCCCGATTCCCTACTTTCGCTGCGGGATCATTTGACCATCTCCACACATCTTCCAGTTCACCCCGTACAGCAGCAGTGCCAATCAAAGACAGCACACATGCCGGACTACACATTGCATCCATCAAGATCAGAAAAGGGGCGAAAGAGGGGTTGTGTTCGCTTACCTAAGGTATAGTAACGCTGGTTGAGCCTTGCCAAATGTGTGCATCACGGCCATCGTTGCGACGAGACCCACAACGTATGCTGTTAATGTGACAAAGAAGTATACCTTGCTGAAAGACGTCCGCGTTTTCTCTCCACGCGCTTGATCGTACCGCAGTGCCAGGGCAATAAACATGCCCGGTATGACGACATCTCCAAGTCCAAGCATGGTGAACCCTCTCTCCGAGGAGAATGTCACACATTTTGGCCAAAGAAGTTTGATGGGCACGTCAAGAGAGGTCGCCACTTTGACCATCTATAAAAAATAATCAGTCAGGGACAACCTGTCACATCTCCCTCTTACCACATCAGTACCAAATACCCAAAAGACGTCATAAATGAACAGCCCCGACAGGAGGATGCATCCCGTTTGGAAAGAATCAAGTTTGAGGATCGACAACGCATTATGTGAAAAAGAGAGCGCCAAAACATCCGTCCATAATACAGACTTGCGGGTTCCGGAAGAGTAGCTGTAAAGAATGGAAGGGAGCATCCCCACCGGTAATAACAACACCGTCGGCGTCCTGAAAGACAAAGAGATCACCTCTACAATGGCGCATCAGATCTCTCACGGCGCCCCACGCGCGCTCAACACACCTAAGGGACCTCTCAGCAAAAGCAGCCGGTGCCTGGTAAACGTCCTCCATTTCTCCCTCCCGATCACGAATTTTGTCAATGACACGGCCGACTGCACGACCGACGGGTCAGCAACACGAAACAGATGCCATGGGTTGCAATCCATCACCGTACCTTCCATACACTCCCGACGCCGGCTATCGTAAAATACCAGCCGAGACACCAATTGATCCATTCCTTGCCGACGTACGTGACCACGACGTACATTCCGAACAGGGTAACAGAACCGACCTGAGAAAACCAAATGTAGGTAAAGCCTCCTGCGACCGCTCTCATGCACTCACAATCGGAAACAGCCACGCATCGCCGGAGGATATCTGGTCTGGAATGTCCTCGTCCTCGTCCTCGTCCTCTGCATCATGAAGTAGGCTCTGCTTTCGGGCTGTTTTGTCACGTGGGGTGGTCTAGAGTCGGGCTCGAACGGAGTGCTGTCAACGTGGCCATATGGACGTACCGGTAGTGAGTCGAATGCACCACAGTAAATTGAGACGCTTGCGAGACCGACCAGTCCAACGTAGGATGAGATGAGGCCCCAGTCCGTGTCCGGCATGGAATGGCAGAAGGAAGGAGCGAATAAAGGTAAATTAGACCGGATACGTACGGTCGATTGATGAGCAACTTGGTAACGACAGGGCCTGCAAGTCCGACTTCAAACCCAGCCAACACCCCCATAACACTGACTCGGGCGTAGTAGCAACTTAGACCAGCGCACACAAACTCAATTATCCCCGCTAGAAGAGGCGCGAATGACCATCGATGAAAGAATCTAACAAGGCGAGAACATTCGCTAGACAATTGGTAAGTAAATCGTCTGTATGATGCCATGCGACGAAACCAATTAATATCCTGCCGCAATTCCGTTTTTCCTCGAATCGCTCGCTGCTGCAATCTCAGCGCATGAGCAAGCCTCGCAGAGACATGTCACATCGGAACGTACCGTATATCTTGCCGTCCTTGCTCACAACAGCTAGGACCACCCCAGCGACCCGATCAATATCCAATACTATACCCAGAACGTCAGCGAAAAAGGAAGCGAACAAGACATCGCTCAACGTACCGGTCACGTTATGGCCCCGGTCCCGAAGCCCATCCAGAATGGGCGTTGGTAGGACGTTGTCTGCACTAACCTGCTCTGGATAGAGCTGGTCATGGACACGTCCATATTCCACCGCTTCGCTAACGTCCATACCCCAATCCATATTCAACAACGTCTGGAGTGTCGAAGAAATGATCTTGGATCCCCCTGAACCACCAATAACGGCGTAAAGTGAGCCATTGACGTATTCTAGGATGGTGGGTGTCATGGAAGATAGTGGCCGCTTGCCGGGCTCAGGGTAGTTGTCTGCGACAGCAATTCGTCATACTCTAAAAATGGACAACCAGAAGTTAAGGAACTGACATGGAGAGGACCGTAGTCCATAGTCATTCGAAGTCCCAGGCGTGGAGAAGTCGTCCATCTACATTCGGAAATGATCAAGAAGTGGGCTCAAGTCATCTCATTAATGGCAACTACCTCATCATTCAGGATGACACCCGTCTCCGGATCGATTACTCGAGAACCAAAGACTAAATTCACTGTGGTGGTCAATGCGACCCCCATGCCGTTCTTGTCTATCACAGAGACATGACTCTGTCCATTCCAGGCTAAGTATCCATGATCCGTATGCTGCGGAGGACGTACGGTGCCATGATCAGCCTCGACATCAAATTCGGGATTGTAATACTCCGGTGGATGAGTCCGATCCTTGATGGCAACATTAAAAACCGCGGAAAGCTAATATGAACAAGACCCACATCAGTGAGGTTAACGACGATCAAATCAGCGAATTCTTTGGTTGGAATCTCCGCAACATGAGCCTTGGAGCCAGTGTAGTGGGAGAGGTCTCCTATTCTAGTTCTGAATCACGATCAATTGTGGCCGCGGACAGTGTGTCTCTCCCAACCTACCGTGCTGCAAAGCCAACTGGTTAAAACCTTGAGTCACTAATTATGACCCTCATGGTGAACACATGTACTTACATTTCATCGCCTCCACAATTCTATGCACGTTTAATGGCGTTCGACCTTCACCAATCAGATCAAACCGCTCAAGCAAATTCAAAATGTGAAGTAGCACTGGTCCAGAAGTAGGAACATGTGAAGTATACACTTTCCTATCATGGTAGGTCCCTTTGAGCGCACGCTCGACCTTGACAGTATACTTTTCCAGGTCCGCATGCGTCAGGATACCACCTGTTTCACGAACTTTACGAATAATGGAATCTGCAATTGGACCCTAAATAATGCTGGTGTTTAATTGGGTCGCCGTCATCCGAAGAGTGAAATATAGGACTAAACCTGGTAAAAGGAGCCAGGACCATTATTTGCAATTATATCGAGCGTGCGGGAGTAATTTATGCGCTGAATTGTGTCCCCTTGAAGGAGCAGCCTTCCCTCTGGAGCAAACACGGCGCTCCAGTCCTTGTTGTGGAGCATGAGGTCCGCATATGTCTGTCATGCATCAGCATCCACAAGAAGTTTCATGGCGACAACCTGCCTGTATCCTCCTGGCCAGCTCCACGTCCACAGCCCACTCTGCAGACAGCTTTACGTTCGGCTGAACGAGTCTACTCCAGGGTAAGTGGCCCCAACGGCGGTGGGCTTCTTCGAAGCCACGAAGTTCACCCGGCACTCCGACAGCCAACCCCCCATATTTGGCAGCCGAAGAAGCGTTGACATACATTGTCTTATTCGCCAGCTCCGGCGCCGTTTCCCGGTAATCAACTGTGAACACCTCGGACGATCCACCGGGCTCTTTGGGCGGTATGCGAACTGTCATGATGCCTCCACCGCCGATGCCCGAGCTGTCACCAACGTTGAGCGAGCGAGTTTGTCGTGCGATAACGGACTCACGAGAACATGTTGACGACGCCGGCGCATAGTGAGGCGCTGATGGCTGCGTCGACTGCGTTCCCTCCGTCCTTTAATACGTCGACCCCAATGTCCGAGCACCGCTTGTTCTCTGCTGCGACGGCGCCGTGATCCGCTGTGATCAGATAAGCGGGATTGCGATGAATCTCGGGGGAATGGATGTAGGATGACAGAGGTATTATGGTGCGAACGAGGAGCAAGATGAAGGAGATGACCAGGAGGGTGCGCTTCCAAGAGCCGAAAGCGCGCGCTCTCACACGGGTGTGCAGGGGAAGCGTGTCGTCAGCAAGGGTCCCAAGTTTGAACAATGAGAAGCGAGCACGCTGGCCTGCATCCTCGAGGAAGTGGAACTTTTCGGATCTCATGGCACCGCCTGTAATGTGGTCTGTGAGCAGACCTCGTCGTGCCATCGTCCAAGAGCACCATACGGGGAAGCGAACATAAATGTAGAGCTGGGCAGACGACACTGAACCAACATCAGCAATCCGGGAAGTCGCTTAGATAACAAAGTTAGATAACAAGATAACACTCTTCCCACCAGCTGCCAGCATGCACCGCATAATTGAGACATCGTCGCTCGCAAGGTTGGATGACTCTGCGTCAAGTCTTTCGCGCTACACGAATACAAGGTTGGTCGTACTCGAACGCTCAACTTTGTCAGGCTTATCGTCGACAGTGCAAACGCGTCGCGTAGCCGAACAGGTCTCCTCTACGCCTTTGGTTGCGCTTCAGTGTGCTCAGTGCCTCTACAGACATTCAAGATTACCAACCAGCGAAACGAAGAAGAGTAGATGGCTTAAATACGCGATTCGACCGCATGGTTAAATCGGTCAACTCCATGCTTTCCTCCAGAAACAGTCACCCAGCCGCGTCCCGAAAGAGGATACAATCCTCCAGCACTTCCTCTGTCAGCAGCCACGACGTTCCAAAGACCCCAGTCAACGCCTACAGCGATATTCACCCAGGGAAACTAGGCAAAGATTTTTCCGTACTGAAAATGAAAAGACCACGTCTACTTTTTCGGGGAGACTCTGATGGATATCCTAAGCCTGCGGTATGCATATATGCGCCTAGTTCTCCCCGATCTTCAGCATCCTTTCCTATTTCAACCTATAGGCTCCACCCAAGGAACCGAGAAATCCGCTTCCAGATTGGCTTGCCGACACGTTCTCTCACTTGGAACCAGGTCATCCCTTGCGGGGATTGCTTTCGCCTTCTCGCATGGGTACCGAGTCCAAACCTGACCCTCCCCCGGTAGAGGCTTCGGGTGTTTCGCATGAGGGAGAATTATTTGCTTTTTCGCCCCCTGACCCCGAGGAACAAGAGGCTCCCGATACAGCTTATCGCGCAGAACGTGCGTTGCGTATCGAAAGCGTTTTATCGCCGATCATCCATGCAGAGCCCACACTGTCTAATTCGCACCTCGGGGCTCCAGCCAGCGCCCTGCCATTTTCAACTCCGGGCTGTTTCGCCTCAGTTCGGCGGTCAAACGTTGACGGCATATTCCAAAAACCCTTGGTCTCGCAGCAGGTGACTTCGCGTGCCACAGACACGCCAGCCTTACTTCCGTCGCATTTACGTCTGGATGATGCAATCGAGCGCTCACAAATCACGGATGCATTTTCAAATCTCGCGCAATACGATGACCCCCCCTCGGACATTCATCAGCACGACGTATATATGAATCACATTTCCCGAGTACCTGGTGGTGGCGACGATAGCCTCAACGTGTATGCAACTCCAGGACCCATTTTCGCTTGCTCTCCTCCAGTCTACTTTGATTCACCGACAGAAGATCCTTCGTTATCTGATCCTCTTCACCTTGAATCTTGCGCATTGGATCTCAACGCTATCGATTTCCAATGGCGCCCGTTTTTGCGATCGAATCTCCAAGAGAGGGATTCGAGCAGACCATCCGCATCGTCTTCGTCCCCGCTTGGATACGCGGTACCCAATCTGGCGGGCGATCAAAGCGGGTGGAATACACGTTTTACTGTGGATCAAGCAATGTATGGCACCTCTCGCGGGGCTTATCTCGACACCATGCAGCCTAGCAACGCGAACACGACCGGGTTGACGGCGAGAGCTATCACCAATCCTATTGGATCCTGCTCGTCGTTGACCAGTGACGTACTATGGTCCGCGTCTACACCCGAACCGGAAATTGTCTTATCTCCCCTACCCGAATCCGCGCTATTGATCGCTGCTGGTGTTCAACCTCGTGGTAATGGCGAAAACATGTATAGAAGCGAAATATTTACCTCGGTAAGTGAACCGGCGCTGAACGAGGCACGTTTGTGACTTGTCCAATTGACATTGGTGTTTGAAGCCGCGCGGTGAGGAACTAGGTCCGGTTGGGTTGGACGCGCACGGGATTCGGCCCTCGACGCCGCAAAGGCAGCTGCCAGTCTCCCCTCCGAGCGCACCACACAAGGCGCGATCAAGTCAGCCATACGTGATGCCGCGGCCGCCTATGTCGCGTATATTGCCCTGGATGGTCCCGCAGAAATTTTCGCAACGCGCCATCGCAGTCGAGAATGGTGTCAGCTCGCGCCTTTCGCACGTTTCCACAAACATGGACAGCCACGACAGCATTGAGTCTTGGAGTGATACCAGCTGACGCTGTGATCGTTGTACGTTGCTTCGGTTGATTGTGCCGATGCTGTTGTTGTACGCGGTGGTATCGCATATTTCCTTTTGCACCGCAGAACTTTGGGACGAGAATACGTTTCCTGCTACAGGACCACAGGCAAGCCGTGAGGTCGATTGCCGCGGCAGTACAGATATCCATATCCAGTGAACAGACTCCTGATTGAACAGGGTGGCACGGCATGAAAAGTCAGGTTTCCCGGTAAATTAACTATAAAGGACATCCACCGGGGGTTTGCCTCACAATGTCGCTACCAAAACATGCTGTATCACCCCACCGAAAATTGAGAATAGATTCAGGAGCACATCTTGACGTCCTCCTGGTGGCTGGACTGCGCGAGGGGATCGCTGATATGAATGCGACCGCCGAGGACCAAAAACGTCGACACGTAATCGTTCCGAATCACGACGTAGTCATCATCTTTTGGATCCGTCTGTTGGGCTATGCTGATCAAATCAAATTTCAGCGTTAATTATATCGCTATGGGACTACTCGTCATTGCTCAACTCACCGTAATCATAGGGGCACGTTCGATGGAATGATGGAATATGTGAATCGGCCGCTCGAATCACCTAATCAATTCTCCCTAGCACGTTAGATTTGTCATGCAGAACGTTCAATGGAATGATTCGCCATACTTGTTGGCGAGCACCTGCGAAAAATGCAGACAAATGCGTCAAACCAAACCGCCTTGTAGTATGAAATCCGCGGATGTGTCATTGATGGTTTGTGCTTGGTAAACAACCTCACCTCGCATTTAAGTATGTACTTACAATGGAAGGAACTCCTGCGGTACAAGCAAAACGACTCAAGAGACGTACCGCGGGACAGGCCGGCAGAATCCGGGGAGAGATGGGTGCCTCGATCAACGTGTGTTTGGAGTGGATGATGGGCCAACTTGCGCCCAAATGAAAACAGCACCAGCGCGGTTGCGAGGAAAGCCCTCTCATCACTGGGTCAACATATATAGCGGTGGCCGAATCACTTCCATCCATGGAAAAAGCCCCATGATTTTTCGATTCTCAGTTACGAAAGTGGGTTCTAGTTACTCCATCAGGAAGACTTGGAGGTTGAGGAGGCAGAGTACGGGTTGATCCGTGCGGATGACGGTGCCGCGTCACCCGTGTAGACCCGAGGGCGCAATGCGCTGATGAACGTGAAGAAATAGCGTGAGAGCGCGAAGAGACGTCGGGACGGTCTTCGACTCTTCCTTGACCACGTGAGCATTGAGACCTAGCAATCAAGATTGATCGGGCCACTCGGTAAAAGGTCCTAGTAGTTGATGAAGGGAGACATCCAGTTACAGGAAGATGGGGTCGCTTTCCTTGAGAAAACACTCGCACGTCACTGCTACGTCTCCAAGTTGCATAAGTAGTACGCACCCGCGATTTTCCAGGAATATTGAAATTTTTGAGAGTGACTTGATCCAAAGCATCGCTGATGGAGATCGAAGCGATCTTAAATTTCGTCGAGAGACTCAAAGTGGCTGCAATACCAATGTGGATGTTGACAGGGCAGCCGGGAATACTCGTAGCCCGGTGATAGATCTTTCGCTCGCTCTCTCGCGAAGGGGGTATCCGGCGTGTGTCTGGTGAGGAGTGGGTCAAACAGGGGGTCAAAATGCAAAAAAGAGGTCTGCGAAGTCAAACGCCAAGTACTGGAACCAATCGAGATCCTCAATGAGTAGAATGAGACAGATGTCGTTCTACTCCTCCGATGCTAAGTGCACTCAAACCGTCGAAACCCGCTGGTAACACACGGGTTGATGCTTAGCCGTGACCGCCTGATACGTACCCTGTAACACGGAGGTGCATTCAATGCGCAGTTTGAACACTCCATAGCATCCCCAGGCAGTCGATCGAACTGGGTTGAGAGGAGCATTTCTTGACAAACCTTGCTCCGTAATCGTCCCCAGGGGATCAACTCTTTGCAAGTCGTACTACAGACCCGCAATATAGCGTGGGGTTCAATAGATGATGGGTGGCTCTTCGTCGAGAGAAATGGAGGGAAATGAAAGCGCTAGATAAACCTGAACCGAATGAAGTGTGAGAGGATGAGGCATTTCGGGTTGAAATGATCACGGCTGACGTGGAGCTGTCGGTGAACAAACATGTAATAATGATATTGATGGCTACATGACCATGGTATCGACGCCAAAATTTAATTGGGAATATTCACTAACGGCTCCAGCACCCTTACCAACCGCACTCTGTCCCGCTGAAATCTTCTACAAAAACACCCTTCTCCCCCTTCACCTTGGATAGTCTATAGCGTTCTAGGTTATAAATTTCATACGAGGCAGCAGCCAGCCTCATTGCCTGTATATGGTGCGGACGTGAATTCGCAGCGATGGCGTGTTTTCGCGATTGCCAGATGCAAGTCGCAAGGTTCATTCCCGTTTCTGGGTCTGGAACTCCATACCAGTACATAATGAGCTGTTACAAAGGGTCAGCGGACTGAACTAGTGTTGTGCTGGCCTGGCCTGAAAGCCCTGAGCCGGCAAAGCCAGGCCCTCAAAAGCCAGGCCAGGCCAGGCCTTTATTGGGGCCTAAGTAGGGCTCAAGGCTTGGCCTGGGATTTTATGAAGCCTAGGCCAGGCCAAGCCAAGCCCTCAAGCCCCCATAAGCCCTGAGATATTTGTTACATATATAAAACATTATTATTTGTATGTCTGCTTAGTTGACTGTTTACCCTGGGTAATAAGATAATATCAGTGTCTTATAGTAATAGATTTGGTTAGGATTATCAGAGTTAATATATAAAGAATATAGCAATAATAGTCAAGGTTATAATTATCAACTTTGAAAATTTAATAAGATATAGTCAGGATAGTAGTTTCATCCACTTATATATTCCTATACTACCATACTACCAATGGGTAAATCCACTGTGGGTGTGGATATAAGGGTATGGGTGGCAGGGTAATTCCTAATTCCATCTATATTGTGATAGTACATGTTCTATTACAGCTTGTACCTAATTTATTACCCTCAAGCTTAATATAGTATACAAGCCATGGCTTAGGCCAAAGCCCTGGCTTTTAGGCCCAGGCCAGGCCCTCCTTTAGGGCTTTTGAGGGCTTAGGGCCTGGCTTGTGATATATCGAAGCCAAAGCCCTCCAAAGCCAGGCCCAAGCCAGGGCTTTCAGGCCAAGCCGGGCCGGCACAACACTAGTTAGGATATCATGGAAGACTTCGAAATGATGAATTGGAAGTACCTTCGACTTGGTGGTGATGTGAAGATGGAGGAGTGTGCAGGACATGTGGCATTATATGGTCATCATATGGGTGTCTTGTCTTGGTCACAGTGGCCATACTGACCATGCTTGCTTTCCAGCGTAGCTTTGACTCTGACTGGTAAGCCTCAGCGATCTGTTTGACTGAGCATGTTGTATAATACACGCTTCCATCTCAGGAATCCTCATGCTGACTTGCAAGCTCAAGATCGTGCGCATCGTATTGGCCAGACAAAAGCTGTTCGCATCCTGCATTTCATCGTTGAAAAGAGTGTGGAAGAATGACGATGAGCTCAATGAGATGCTCGCTCGTAACGACGACGAATTTGGTTTTTCTGCGGTATGGATATCGCTCGTGAACGAGATGCACTCAAGCTTGGCGTGGCGCCGGGAATCGCGGCAGCCCTCCCCTACCACTCATACAGCTGGAGGAACTCCCCGAGTGTTATCAGACCGACACACCTTTTGAGGCCAAGGAGATGGATGATGTCTTGGGAGGGTCAGCGGCGGAGAGAAGTTGCGAACTACAATGATGGCTTGAGTGATGAGTAGTGGGCAATGACTGTCGAGGATGGTGAGGATTTGCAGGAGCTGGCGGATAAGGTGAAAGGCAAGAAGGAACGGGCGACGAACAAGTTGATTAAAGAGAGTGGGACGCCTAGCAGGGGCACGCCTACCCGTGAGACGGATGCGCGTGGAAGAAAAGGAAGAAAGGGCAAAGCGAAGATGGCCGATTATGAAGCCCCAGTTGCTGCAAGCAAGCGGAAAGGTGGGATGAAGTCGATGTCTTTCACACCGTTGATCAATGGAGCGGATGAGGAAGACAGGGACTCGGTACGTGGCCGTATTTGCTGTTTGTGACCTGATACCAATACCCGCTACCAGAAACGGCGCAAAACAAAGGCACCAGATATCCCTCCCGCCATGAAAAAGAAGATGAAAAAAGCCTTCGAGGTCCACAAGGCGGTTCTCGCTTGCGAGAACACAGATGGACATTGTGAATGAACTTCCAGATGGGAGGGTATGTACGGTTTTTCCTTCCATCGCCCTCTCCAGGATTTCATCTGTTTCGCCCACCCCTTTTTCACAGGTCTCCTTGAGGAGCCCAGTCTCAAGTCTTTCCGCTCCGGCTGGCTCAAGGTCCTCGCTGACCTCTCCCGGTACTACATGGCCGCTGCCGCAATGGTCACGACTCACGAGCAACCAGCTTCTGGTGCTACTCTCACAACAGATGCCGTCTCATAGGCGAATGCGGCGTCCACCAACAATGTCATTGGCCCTCACAAGAGCAAATCGCTTGTCAGCGTGAGATCCTCTTCTGAATGGCCCGCAGCACGAGTCAACGACTCGCCCACTCCAAGTGTCGGTATCATTGCCGCGGTTAATGGAAGTCGAGCCTGAAAAGGAACGCTGACAGGGTATCGCTAAAGAGTGGTATGCTCAAGGCATCGCAGACACCCCCGGCGCAGGAAAACTTCACCACTTGGTCTCCTCAGTCGCGAGGTAGAGAGCGAGGAGTTGCAGGCAGTTTACCACTTCGTGGAAAGGTTTGTTTTCATTCCGCTCCACCCAACAGACACTTACTACGACCGATCGTTAGCATGACCACATCCACCCGTTCTCAGCATCACGAAAATCTATCCTTCCCATATGTGAGAGTTCCCAAATTATTCGACCTCCTTCGCGGAATGCTTTTCACCAACATCCAACTCAACGACTTCGCTCCCACTCTTTCCCGCTTTCTCGAACGCCTTGAGATAGGGCGCTGAAAAACGCGCGTGGATCATGATGGCAGTGGCTAACATCGCCGGCGTATTGGAATACTATGGTCGACCTGGCGGTGTCTTGCCAGGATTGGGTAGCATGGGTAGTTGAGACACCGCATTGACTGCTCCCTTCTGAGTCTTTGCAAAATGAAATGCAGCTGTATGTGTAGCAGAGTCGCTATCTGAAATACAGCACTGATTCAACCTCTACTTCCTGGTCTGTTGAGGGATTCGCTTGTCTCGTCTACACTGTTGCTTTGGTACGTTGTGTTGGAGGGTCAATAGGCGTGGTGGGTGTAAACGTGCAGATGTAGCATCATAGAGAGGCCGTTGATCCATCAAATTTGCTTGGAAAACGATGACGTTCCGCTAATCACAACACTGACAAGGTTATGCAAGAATCATGCAATCAAAAGCCTGAATGCCCCAACTTGACCTTTCTCTCGCTGCTGACGAACATATTTGACAAGCGGTGTAATGTGTACCCGCTCTTGTGAGGTAGGGCAATATCAGTAACTCGATGGACGCACCCGTTATCTCCCAGCCATTGAGGTTGTCTTCTGCTGAGATCAGGAGATGATAATACAAGACCATATATTTTTCGATCATCCAGACCTGAATCGTAATGCTCAAAACATCATCATGATATCTCATAATGCACTATAATATATTATCATGATATACCGGGGATTCCAACCTTGCCAATATGGACAAAATTCAACTTGACTTTATAAGTCCATCTGTTCCCATCTCTGGGAGGATCTTTATGACACACGTTTGAAATCTCAATAAGGTCACAGCGCGCTATCGGGGTTTTAGTGGTGCAGAGAAAGCACCGCCATCCTCACCGTCTCCTGTCTGCGTGGCCAGCTCGTCGGGTCTGTCATCATCATCCTGGACAGCCCGCATCGCTAATCCCCTTTTGTGCAGTGACACACTCACCTTTCGTTCCAGCTTGCACCACCAAGCCATACCAGAGCCTCTTGACGCCGTCCATCTCACGCACCGCAACCCTCGGTGCTTTGCCACCGCTGCCCGTGTTCCCCCACGAGTCGTCTTATCCCTCGTTCACCGTCTTAGCGTTCACCTGAGCGCTACCCATCCCTTCCAGGGCGACCAAACCGCCTCTTCCCCCTCGATCGGCACGCGGGGCCACATCCTCTGCCCGGCTCTCCGTGTCCTTCGTGTCCTTCTTTGGCCAGAGACCCTCCACGCCCCCTCCCACGACCGCGCCTACGACCGCCCCACCCACAGACACAGATGCCACCATCGACATCCCCGCCTTTGTCATCGACACCGTTGTCTCCAGAATAGACATTGCCACCGGCATCATCGGCGCACTCAAGGGCGAGATTGCCATCGCCCTCAACGACCAGCCTCCTTGGCTCGTCGAACACGTTCACACCTTTTCCGTCACGGTCCCTGCGGGAAAGAAGAAGCTGCAGGATATCGGCGGGAACTCGAATCGGGTTGGGTATGCGGTCAATGGGACGCTCGACAAGCCGGACGAACTCGCGAACAAGTTTCAGGCGTTTTACAGGGCGGTGGAGGCCGAGTTACGGGAGGGGGAGGTGCACGAGGATGGGTCAGACCCGGGGGTGGGACCGGTCGAGGAGAGCGAAGCAGATGAAGTGCGGATACGCGACGTCCTTGAGACGATCGAGTCTACCTTGTGTACGCTTCTATATGACAGGCAAGTGTGGACGTTCAAGCTGCTGTTCTGCTTACACAAGGTATATGTACAGGTTATTCTTTCCCTCGAGCTCGGACGATGCGTCTCACAACGAAGCGCTTTCGAGTCGAATCGCTGCGCTGAACTTGTTGGATCTAGGTCTGGAGCATCTCCGATGCGAACCACGCAGAGGTGGATGCGGTTGTCCAAAAGTGTGGAGAAAGTAGGTTGCCTTGCGTTGCTCAACTTTTTGTTCTCATCTTTTTTGGTTAGCCTTGGCGCAATTGGATGCCGCTGCTCGTTCCCCGAGCGAAAAGTTGGTTTCGGCCCACAAACTCGTCGTTGGTCTGTGTGGTTGCAATTGTAGATGTGGCTCAATGCTGATATGATACAGAGGGCCTGTCGACAATCCCGCCCATTCGTCTAAAAAGTCGAGACGATGCTCCAACGCACCCTCCTTCTGGTCCTGCAGATTCTACTGAAGTGTCGACGGCGCTGGTCACTTCCATTCAGACGGAAGAGAAACAAAGTCCACTGTTACCTACGGTGCAGCTATCCAGTTCGCCCGATCAATCGTCCGACGTCAAACGCCCTTGGTCTGACCCTGCTCCTCCATCGACCTCGACCGTCTCTGGCGACATCCTCCTCCCAATCCTGATCTTTTCGGTCGTGAAAGCGAACCCACTCCGACTCGTATCGCATCTCCTGTTCGCACAACGCTTCCGCAACCAAGGCTATGGCGGGCAAGAAAGCTACTGTCTCATCAACCTGATGGCCGTGGCCGAATTCCTCGAAAACGTCGACCTGGGCGCGCTGGGACTGGGCGAGAGCGACAAAGTGCCCAGGTACGTCCTCGTTACCTCCCCCGTCCGGTCGTTGACGCGTGTCTAGCACGGCGGACTTGACGCCCATTCCAATCGCACGGCCAGAGGTGACGCCCGAGCAGCTGCGGGGGCGCGGGGGCGTCGATGCGATCGCGGCGGCGAACAAGGTTCTCTCTGGCGTCGTCGACACGTCGTTTGGCGTCCTCCG